>JAKUCM010000804.1:0-52712 GCA_023374145.1 Lepidium sativum | reverse complement strand
CTCATAAAATATAAAACACAAAAAACATAACTGTTACTTTCTTCTTTGCTGTTGTGTTGTGTAATATATATTTTTATTGTAATAATGGAGAATTCTGCTGTGAACAGTTCGTCTCGATCTTCACCGACTGTTCGTGGAGTGAATTTCTCGACTCCAAGAAGCTTTGGTGCAAAATTCAGATCAAAATTCAAAGAAACTCTCTTTCCTGATGATCCATTCAAACAAATATCACAAGAGACAAATGGTTGGATTCAAACAAAAAAGACATTGGAGTATTTTGTACCAATATTTGAGTGGTTACCAAAATATGATTTGCGTAAATTAAGGTACGATGTTCTTGCCGGAATAACAATCACAAGCCTTGCTGTTCCTCAGGGTATTAGTTATGCTAAACTCGCCAGTATTCCTCCCATCATTGGCTTATGTAAGATCCTAATTTCTTTATTTTTCTTTTTTATTATGCAGCAATTTACTTTATTTAATCACTGTTCATTATGATAAATAATCATTAAGGATTTTGTCCCATTTTAGGAGCTTTATGTTCATAACCTTTATGTCCTTGCTCTTGGTTTTTTTGTTTCTTATGTTTTCTTTGTTTGTATGGCTTATCGGAGTTATCTATGTTTTTAGCAGGCTTCGGTTTTGTACTTGTTTTGTTGATTAGATTCGCATAATGAATTTTTTTCCGGTGAAAATAATCGATAACTTAAATTTCAGTGAGTAAAATTATAGTTCTCAAATCTGGTTTTGCAGACAGGTGTAATTTGGATTTTGTAGAATTTAATTCATTTATTGATAAAATACGTTATTAAATGAGGCCAACCATTTGTTATTTTTTCTTTCTTTTTGTTAATAAAAGAAAAGCTTTTATTTTGTTGTTGTTGGATACGATCTTGTATATATTGTTAAGTTAACACTGATTTTGAGCGTATAAAGCAACTTAGAAGTTTGATTTTTCAAGAGTGTCATCTTTTTAAGAAAGAATATTAACAACTGCAAATATAATTATTCTTATAACTAATCTTGGTCCACGAGCGTCACTCAATTGATTTTAGTCATTTATAGAAATTCCCATATTGTGTGTATATGTAGACATCTGTCACCTAAGAAAATTATTTCACTACTTGTTTATAAGTTTTTTTTAATATTAAAATTGAACCATTAGTATGATATTTACTAATTAAATTTTTTAAGAAACCCAAATATAATTTTTTATATAACTATGTTAATAAAAGAATTAATGGGAATTCTGCACGCAGACTCAAGTTTTGTGCCACCATTTGTATACGCTGTGTTTGGAAGTTCGAACAATCTGGCAGTAGGAACAGTCGCAGCTTGTTCTTTGCTGATTGCTGAAACATTCGGTGAAGAAATGTCCAAAAAAGAACCTGAACTCTACCTTCATTTGATCTTCACTTCCACTCTCATCACCGGTCTATTCCAGTTTCTTATGGGTTTCTTAAGGTTTTTTCTTCAATCTATATACATGCAATCAATTTTTTTTTTTTTTTCAGTAAAGAGATTATGTTAGTAAGTTGTCATCAAGTGATGACTTCCTTGATACCAAAAGTCCAAGAGATTTAAGGTTTAAATCCACTTTTTGGAAGGGAATTCACGTGGGTTTTCTCAGTTCCTAAAGGTATATAAAATCGAAGGGTGATAATTTGTTGATTCTCAATGTTGGAGATTTCAATCTACTAGCTGTATGATGTGAAATCCTCACTGATCGGAGTAGGTGGTCACCTAGAAGTCGGAACCTCTCGGATTAGCAAAAAAAAAGAAATACATGCAATCTTTAAATCTAAAATTGTTATACAGTTCATATCTTTTAACTCTATCATTAAAAATAATTGTAGATTGGGGATATTAGTGGATTTCTTGTCACACTCGACGATAGTAGGCTTCATGGGTGGTACTGCAATTGTCATTCTCCTTCAACAACTTAAGGGCGTATTTGGTTTAATCCACTTTACGCATAAAACAGACGTCGTTTCAGTTCTCCAATCGGTCTATGCTCATCGAGATGAGGTCGCTATCTTCTTTCCTTTTTCCTTAAAGTTGTCCATAGAAAGTAAAACAAGCTATAGTGTCTAATTGTATTATCTTGGAGGGTGTTACTTGGTGCAGTGGACTTGGCAAAGTACATTGGCTGCTATCTGCTTTCTTGTCTTTCTCCAAGCCACTCGATTCATTGTAAATTCTCTTATTCTCCCTTTTTCTTTTTGATATCTGGTGATTCAGATTTTTTACCACCTGATTAATTTCGCATCTATTAGTATGTGGAAATCTACCGGACAATGTCCATCACTGGGTCTAACCTCATGACCACTTGACCAGAATATGATATTTAAGTTTCATAGGAAGCGTCAAACCTAGATCCTTTGCGGATTTACGATTTCAGATCCCAGTCCTAATACCACTAGACTACCATCCCCTTATTCATTAAAAAAAAAAAATGTATCTCATTTATTTATATAATTGGTAGGGACAACATCCTTGGATTTGGACAACATCATTATAAAGATTCTTTATATCATAACAATCTCATTTTCCTCATTAGTTTCGACATATGCTAAAATGTCAAATCTTAAGTGACTCACAATAATATGTTTTTGAAAACTTTGAAATGATTGCAGAAGCAAAAAAATCCAAAGCTATTTTGGGTATCGGCAATGGGTCCAATGGTGGTGGTCGTTGTAGGTTGTGTAGTTGCTTATTTGGTGAAAGGAGCAGAACATGGGATCCAAACTGTGAGTTTACAAACATATAATTGATCTAATTAACATGTTTTAGGACTTGAGCCAATTAGGGTTTTTATTAAAAGTATGTTTCTGCATGAATACAGGTTGGTCCTTTGAGTAAAGGACTAAATCCTCCTTCTGTTAAATTATTGAACTTCGACACCAAGTATCTACCGGCGGTCTTTAAGGCTGGATGCGTCACTGGCCTCATTGCTATGGCTGTAAATATTTATTTCATGACTATCTTCTTTTTAGCTTACCAAAGTGTGTGTGTGTGTGTGAGAGAGACTTAGTAAGAAGATGAATGGCTAATTTCAGGAAGGGATAGCGATTGGAAGAAGCTTTGCTATAATGAAGAATGAACAAATTGATGGGAACAAAGAGATAATTGCATTTGGTCTTATGAACATAGTTGGGTCCCTTACTTCTTGCTATTTGACAACAGGTAATTAATTAATTAACAATATATATATCAACAAAATATTTTTTGAAAACCCCTTTTCTAATATCAACATATTTAAGTATATACTAAAAAAATAGATACGGCAAAAACCATAAAAAAAACACCGTTCGAAATAGTTTTTTTCTGATGAAAAATAGATGGGAGACTGTCACCTGATCTATATCATCAAGATTTAGGATCTATCGAGAATCTGTATTGATTTCTCAATAACTTCGGACAGCAATATATCCATCGAGAACTATCTTTTTGACGGATTCTTGACGGATTCTTGATGGCAATATCAAATTTTAAATAAAAATAAAATAAATTACTAAATAACAAAAAGAAAACCATATTTATAAAAATATATTCATCATTATTTTAAAATAAAAAACACAAATTAAATGTATACAGTTAACAATTTTTTTTAAAGTCCTACTAATCTTTCTTTGGAGTATAAAGGTTCTAATGTTTGTTTGTCTCTATGTTTATTTTACCTCAACAGGGCCATTTTCAAAGACAGCAGTGAACTATAACGCAGGGACAAAAACACCAATGGCAAATGTAATAATGGGAATTTGCATGATGTTTGTGCTTCTCTTCCTTGCACCTCTATTCAGCTACACACCACTAGTTGGTCTCTCAGCCATTATTATGTCAGCCATGTTTGGTCTCATCGACTATGAAGAGATGTATCATCTCTTTAAAGTCGACAAGTTTGATTTCCTTGTCTGCATGTCTGCTTTCTTCGGTGTTTCCTTAATTAGCATGGACATTGGTCTCATCATTTCCGTCGGAATTTCGATCATAAGAGCATTGTTGTACATTGCAAGGCCTTCGACTTGTAAAGTAGGAAGAATACCAAACTCAGTTATGTTTCGAGACATAGAACAATACCCTGTTGCTGAAGAAATGCTTGGTTATATCATTATCCAATTGGGATCTCCTATCTTTTTCGCCAACAGTACTTATGTTCGTGAAAGGATCTTGAGATGGATTCGTGATGAACCTGAAGCTGTTGAATTTCTTCTCCTTGATCTCACAGGTAATTCTTTTAATTCACGTTACCAATAATATATATCAACAAGTGATGATAGACCAGTGGCTTAAGCTTGGTACCTAAAATCCAAAGAACCACATGTTGTCAAATTTTGTGTTTGTGTATAATCTTTTCTTGTCATTTTTAATTGTGATTTTAACATTGTTTATCGGATGCAGGAGTTTCATCTATTGATGTTACCGGAATGGAAACACTACTTGAAGTTCGTAGAATTCTTGAATCAAAAGACATTAAGGTTTATTATACATTTCACTTTTAAAATCCATCTTTTTTAATATATTGAAGATGATTTTTTATAATATATTTATTTATGTAATGCAGATGGTGATAATAAATCCAAGATTTGAAGTATTGGAAAAAATGATGTTGTCGCATTTTGTAGACAAGATAGGAAAGGAGTATGTGTTCTTATCCATTGACGAGGCAGTTCAAGCTTGCCGATTTAATCTTTCTTCGTCCAAAGCCTTACAATGATCGTAGTTATTAATCATATCATTCTAAATAAAATGTGTACTTCGGGTTGTGAGAATATAATGTAGTTGACTCATAATTATGAAGTAGTTACAATTTTATCCTCTATGATTACTTCATGGCTATAAGATTAGCACCATAAACAAACTGAGATTGATCTAGAGAAAGTAATTTCAGTATTATTGACTTTAAATAAAAAGTCAATGCATGAACTCATAGGTTTCTCATGAATTCGA
Organism: Lepidium sativum; assembly: GCA_023374145.1. Taxonomy (NCBI): domain Eukaryota; kingdom Viridiplantae; phylum Streptophyta; class Magnoliopsida; order Brassicales; family Brassicaceae; genus Lepidium; species Lepidium sativum. The sequence goes on along the minus strand of JAKUCM010000804.1, from coordinate 47,762 downwards.
AACCTAACAAAGTGATAAACCAGAACCAAATTAAACTAGTGGATATTGGTTTAGTTTCTGGTATTCTTAAGATATGCTAGTTCCTTATTAATGGCTATCATGTAATACTTGCAAACCAATATCCAATTTAATTTCCTTATCGACTTTTCCGAAACAGAGATCAAACCGAAATATAAAATCATTTAGTTAGAATGAAAAATTCAATATTAACTGGAGACTGATGCGAAACTGGGTACTAGACATCGATGGATGGAGATAATTGAATCCAGCTTCTTAAAAAAATATGGTTTCTTTGGTAGTTTTTTCATACCATCCGAGTAAATAAACAAATAAAATCTGATTCGATTGAACCTTGAAGAAATTGCTTGACCAAAAATCATAGTCATGAACCCTTTTCCTAGAATACGCTCCTAGCGACCAAACATTACTGATTGGGAGAGTCGGGCTATTCGAAATGCAGCCCATTGGTGAATATGGGGATTGGTACCGAATGAAATTTGCTTGCGGAAGCAAAAGCTATCACTCTCCAAAATTGATTTGGTTTGTCGAAAGATATACAATTCTTACATTCGATCTATGTCCTTACACTTGAGCACTATGTCTGCTAGTAACTTTGTGATATCGAAAATGGATGACACTAGCATGCGTTATAGTAACGCCTCTAGTTGCAGAGTTTTCTCTATGATGTCATCAGGTAAAAATGTATTTGTGCGATGGTTTGCGGGTGTGGTGAAACTTCAATATTGGTGTTCCCTTAGGCTTACCACTGAAAATACAAAGAAATGTGTGATTTCATCGTGTTTCAAAGGCGATGACCGACATATCAATCCCTCAACGTTTCGCCGAAGTGGATGGATGTGCTTACGAACGGTATGTGATTCCAAAAAACACTAACCAAAATTCATGACAATAACTATTATTTAATTAAAGCTATGGAAATATGGTTTTATATAACTTTTTTAGAGCTTATACAAACCAAATCCAAACCCAAGAAGTGATTAAATTGAAGAGAAGCAGCCGCTGATTAATTTGTTGTCGTCACAAATGTTGTGTATTGTTGTAACGACTAATAAAGTGAGTCGTGCGACTAATTAAACGATGATGTGTGAGTTCTGTTTGAGATAAGAATATTGTTTGGTACAACAACAAGGATCAAAAACAATCAGAGCAGAGTCCAAAATGCTACACACAATCTTTGTTGGTGTCGAGATCGATCACTTCTTTTAACCAAATAGGGTAATTAACGGCTACATAGGATTATAGACGATCCTACGATGTTACACTTCACGCAACCAAAAAGGCAGCTTGGTTCGCATCATGTTGTTCAAGAGTAAAACACCATGAATACAATCTTATGAGTGAGGACATTGGCATTTCATGTGGAGCAGAGAAGAAAGGCAAAACATCAGGTCTTGCAATCGCATTAACCAATTCTGGTTCTTCAATGGAGAAAATTACCTGCTTGACTTTGAGACTAAACATACTGTCTATAACACATAAGCAGCTTTGGAGTTGTGCTTCTCCAGCAGATCCAATATTGGTGTTGGACCTTATGCTATGAAGTAGTGTTGTATCTTCCCAATTCCTCAGAATCCACGAGGCCCCCACACAATTTTTTCCGCTTGTATCAAGTGAACCCAATATTACATTTCAACCAAGGTCTCGGTGGCCGTTTCCACTTCTTGTTTTGATCGGAACATAATTGGTTTGAAAACGAAATGATGTGGTCTTCAAATTCATGTGCTTGAAACCATTGTAAAAGCATCTTCAGTTATCTTGGTTGCTAATATGTTTGCTTGGTAAATCAGACCTCCAAAGAAGAAGTTGTTTTGATTTTTGCAAAGTATCCACATCATCTAGGGGCCAATCATGCGAATTTCTAGTGGGAGGGAGTAGTTATTTTTGATTTTCATGTTATGATGAAGGTTGTGGTATTCAGAGTAAACATCAAACCCATTTTGCGGAATCGGAATGTGAGATTAAGCCCAAACATGTATTGCAAAAAGGCATGTGAACACAAGTGATTGATGCTCTTCTTTTCATATCCACACAGTTGATATCACCTGTCAATGTGAATGCTTCTTTTATGCAAAGTTTCAGGAATAGCAATAGTGCCACTTAGAGTCTTCCATATGAAGACATTGATCTTGTGTGGGCATTGTTGCTACCAAGCTAATGCTTTTAAACCATTTAGGGAGGGTTGTTGTATCCCCCTTTGATATGCATGAGGTTTAAATTCTTGGTTGGCCAGTTTGTAACCAGACATGGCATTGATCCTCCTCTCTTTCTGTGTTTCTAGACCTGAAAATCCGGTGGAAAACTGATGTTACTCATATTTTCTCGGTTTTAAACTCATTATTACAGTTATATATGGTAAATTTGTATATGTTTAATTGAGATTTCAGGTCAAAAATGTTCGGAGTTGGAATCATGTTTGAAGGTGGAACATTGGAGGGGTTTGAAGCATTCTTTCGGCATTTTCCACGAAATGAAGGAGCCGATCGATCTACCAATGATCGATCGATCATTGATCTCGAAGGTTGATGCGCACGGTCTGAAGAACGACCTAGTCTATGAGAAGATCGAGTCATTATCCAGGAGATCGATCGAGCACCCATTGCTCGATCGATTATAGCCTTTTCGCAGAAACCTAATTTCGCGATTTTGTACTCCTATTTTGGGCCATATAAATACTCTTTTTAGGAAGCTGTTTTTTTTATCTTCTAAGAACGAAATTTTACAGTTTTTGAGAGTTTGTAAGCTAGGAAGAAGATCTCTTCACACCTGAGGAAGAATTTCTGAATCCTCTTTATTATTTCTTTATGCAATCTCAATTTCAGTTCATCATGATTTGCTTTATTCATCGTTCTATGTCTGAGTAGATCTTAAATCGAATTTAGGGATTCTAGGGTTTTAGAATTCATTGTTGGGGAACAAATAGGATTTAATTAGTAGATGATTCTCCTTCTAATACTCGAATCTAATGCATAGATTAGCCTGATCACCTAATCAATGATTTTAGGTTGTTAACCTTCCAGAAGATTGTTAAGAGCTAGAACTATATTAGAAGAGCAATTCCTTCACTACCAACGAGAGTTTTATGCTAGGTTGGGATTATGGGTAATTGAACCCAAACGATATAGCCTATTTGTAATCTGAAACCAACGAGAGTTAGGACTTTAGGTTATTGATAGAGGGGTAGATTCAACGAGAGTTGGTTTGCCTTTATTCATGTTCAAGATAAGAATAAAATTAGAGTAGTTTCTGAATAGTTTCCCCGACATGAATTCTAAACTCCCGAAGGAATACCCGACATCCGATTGTTTTAATTAATTGATTACATTCACATCTAAGTTGTTAGAATTCACTTCTCTTATTTGATTGATATAGCTTGCAACTCGATAGAAATCGATAGTGTAACTTGGTTCTCTGTGGATTCGATCCCTAAATACTATTCCGTTTGCTGTGCACTTGCAGTAGGATATAGAGTTAAAACTCGTTGTATCAAAAACCTTGTTGGTCTTGTTTTCGTGATAATGTCAACCGATCGATCGAGCAACTTAAGGACTGATCGATCCCCGACCGAGGTTCGTCTTCTTAAACGCGCAGAATATTTGATTCGCACATCCACCTCCAACCCCCGAAAACCTACACAGAAGGTCAGAGCATCTTCAAAACTGCAGCGCGGTCAGTCGTCACGACAGTACGACGATCCTCACAGACAAGGTCAACTGGTTACTGTCCTGCCATGGTCGAAACCAGAACAGACGTACTTCATCGACAATATGGCTAATATGAATGCCCCCGCTCTTGTCAGGAACTCCGCGACATACAAGGAGAGGACTGAAGGAAACGGTTGGATGAGCTTTCATGAAAGCTTCTATGATCAACTCCTGACAAATACGTTGATCCCAACCCAAATTCCTCTGCCGCGAGACGTTGGATAGGGATGGGCATCTTAGGGGATGTTGTTCAGCTGTTATACAACCTTAGTCTGACCAAATTCTGTTTCAAAGCCTACCACTGTATCCAGAGGTAGTGAGACAGTTCTTGGCGACATGTGATCTGCATGTGTGTGCAGACCCCCCACAGTCCCAGTCTATGCGCATTATCTGACATATCGGTATAGAGAGGAGCCCTCTACACTATCAAAATTCAAGAGATGTGCCAGATTTTTGGGTTTAACAAGTATGCAGTTAAGCAGAAACCGTCAAAGAAGTTACCGCCGAAAAATGAGTTGTGGTACGTATTGTCAAGTGATGGGTATCAGGGTAAAGCCTCGGAAGCTCACGCACATCAGGAACCTGTCCATTCAGATAGTGGTCCAAACATATTGAGTCGACGATTCTGGCGAAGGAGGAGTCAGACAGTGTGACAAAGTCTCAGCTGAGTATATGCACGACGCCATCTCTCATATGGTCCCATATCTGTTCAACGATTCCCTAATCTCGATGTGGGACCACCTTTCGATCATCAATTGGGGCTACCTCTTTGCCACAGAGCTGACAGGGCGTAGATTCAGAGGAGATCCAAGGAAGGGAGTGGTTGAGCCAATCAGTAGTCTCCTGACACCGATCTTCATGTACCACGGGTTTGGACTTCGAGCAGACAAAGGTTATTCAGAGGATTGAGTTGATAGATACGGCCGCCCTGGCACGATTTGGGTACATTCCTAGAGAAGAAGCAGTAGACTTTTTTCGACGATACACCCCAGATGATGTACATCACCCTCCCAGTTCCCCACCTCACCTCAGTAAACTGCAGAGATAACGTAGAGTTCATACCTGACTTGTCGCATCCTGAGATCTCCGGTAAGCTCAAGGAGAAGGAGGCTACACTGGCGACCTCGATCTCAGAGAACTGGAGCTTTCAACCTCCACTCAGTTTGTACCTCCAACATCCGCCGCTTCATCTTTTGCCTTTCTGCTTCCCGAGTTTCCTGAGGAGGAAATCGCATTGCCTCACTACTCGCCGGACTTCACGGATCGGCAGTTCAGAGAGTGGCAGGTAGAGAACGAGAGAAGGAAGAGTTTGATTCAGCGGACCATCTGGAACGCACTGAGGAGGATCTCAGCCGCCTTTTGTATGAGCGCACCTGACGCCGATCGTGACGAGCATGCTGCCGCACCTACCGCACCCGACCCACAACCGGATGTTGCTGGACATCGGTCCAACGATGACAAGGATGATCAGACAGTGGATCACCGTCTCACTCGCCGCTGCAGAGCACCAAGCGCCCGCTACAGCGAGAGTCCTTGAGTAGTTTTTTTAGTTACTCCCTACTTCTTTTGCACTCTATTTTTATTACATTTAAGACTATTTATTTTGTTCATTTTAATTTCTTATGCGTGTTTATATGTCTTCTTTTTGGTTTATTTTTACACCGGGACGGTGTAAAATAAGTCTAGGGGAGGAACACTTTGGAATAACGCATTTCTCTGTTTTGTTTTCTTTTCATTACAGGATTTTCAGACTATTTCCCTCTTTTATTTATGTATTTTTTGAGCTTTTGAGACTCACATCAGATCATTTGATTTTCTATTTCCTTAGCATTATCCTGAACTTAGTATCATTTGTTTTGCAATTGTTTAGGAATCGATCAGACTATTGGAAAACCTGGAGACAAAGCAACACTCAGTTTCAAGGAAGAAGATCTCTTTCACACCTGAGAAGAATTTCTGAATCCTCTTTAATATTTCTTTATGCAATCTCAATTTCAGGTTCATCATGATTTGCTTTTATTCATCGTTCTATGTCCTGAGTAGATCTTAAATCGAATTTAGGGATTCTAGGGTTTTAGAATTCATTGTTGGGGAACAAATATGATTAATTAGTAGATGATTCTCCTTCTAATACTCGAATCTAATGCATAGATTAGGCCTGATCACCTAATCAATGATTTTAGGTTGTTAACCTTCCAGAAGATTGTTAAGAGCTAGAACTATATTAGCTACCAACGAGAGTTTATGCTAGGTTGGATTATGGGTAATTGAACCCAAACGATATAGCCTATTTGTAATCTGAAACCAACGAGAGTTAGGACTTTAGGTTATTGATAGAGGGGGTAGATTCAACGAGAGTTGGTTTGCCTTTATTTCATGTTCAAGATAAGAATAAGATTAGAGTAGTTTCTGAATAGTTTCCCCGACATGAATTCTAACTCCCGAAGGAATACCCGACATCCGATTGTTTTAATTAATTGATTACATTCACATCTAAGTTGTTAGAATTCACTTCTCTTATTTGATTGATATAGCTTGCAACTCGATAGAAATCGATAGTGTAACTTGGTTCTCTGTGGATTCGATCCCTAAATACTATTCCCGTTTGCTGTGCACTTGCAGTAGGATATAGAGTTTAAAACTCGTTGTATTAAAAACCTTGTTGGTCTTGTTTTCGTGATAATGATTTGCTTGGTAAGATAAATTTTGAAGCTTTGTTAGATCCTATTCATTCAATCCCTCTATTAGCAGTTCCGATTGGATTTTTCATTAAGGGAGGCCTTGCTCCATTGGAACATATCCATGGATCTGAACAAACTTTGGTTAGATTCCCATTGCATATCATCAATTTGAGGCCTCTGTTCAACATATCTCGGCCATGGAGAATGCTTCTCTAAAAGAAGGATGGTATGTTGCCTTGTTGAGCATGCATGAAACCCACATGGGGAAAATATCTACTTTTGTAATACAAAGCAAAGAGACAATTCGGGTATTGCAGTATTCTCCAAGCTTGCTTTGCCAAAAGTGCATGATTGCAGAGACTTAAATCTTTGAAACTTAGGCCACCAGATTCTTTATCTTCGCATAATTTCTCCTAAGCAAGCCAATGTATTTTATTATGATGCTCATTGGAGTTCCACCAGAATGCCGCCATAGCACTGGATAAAGACTTGCAAGTAGACTCAGAGAGTTTAATACAACGCATTTCATATACATGCATCAACATGGCCACATACTCGATAAGAATGTCCTTACCTCCTTGTGAAAGACATTTAGAGTACCAGCTTGAGATAGGCCTGAGTATAATACCTGAAACCCGGATTTGAACCCGAACCCGACCCAAGATAAAAGGAACCAAACTGAAATCTATTAAATCCCCAAATGGCTTTGACAATATGAGATTACGGGTACCCGAACCCGATCATGTAAAAACTGGAACCTAAAAAAGTACCCAAAATATATAATATATTCACACAAATATTTATATATATATATTGATAATTACACAAATATTTAAAATTATAAATACAAATCTATATATACTAATCAGTTTATAATCAATATAACAAAAAAACTAAAATATTAAATATTTTAATTAAATTATGATTTTTTAAGATTGTTTTTTAATTTTTTTGTAAATATTTTGATTAAAAAATTAGTTAAAAATTCGGATACCCGAATCTGACCCGAACTTGAACCGAACCCGACTTGAAATAGAGTATTTTATAAAAATCAAACCCAAACTCGTTAAAATATTCGAACGGGTCTTATATGAGCAAACCCAAAATACTCGAATACCGAGGTCTAGCTTGAGAACCTAGTTTTTAAGTTTTCTTGTATATAGGCAATGAGTTGTTTCTTTGAATCTGAGAAAGATTCTGAAAGCCGCAAATAAGACCCAGTTTCGTCTTCTTGATATATCTTAAGCTGCTGTAGAATGTTCTGTTTTAAGGTGGAATTAACTTGTGAGTTGTCCTGTAACCTGGTCATAAGTGTTGAGAATATTTTGTAATACTACACACTGATTTGTTGAGGCACTACAAATGAACAGTGTGTGATCTGCAAATAGCAGATGGTGAATTTATGTCCCATCATATCTGAACCTAATTCCTTATAGAAGCCCATAATTTGCAGCTATATTGAGAAGGTGAGTGAGACATTTTGTACAAAGAATAAAAAGGAATGGTGACAACGGGTCACCTTGCCTTAGTCCCCGTTGTGGTGTTATACATACATACATCCATGCTATTGGTCGATTATAAGAACTGAGTACCTCACAATTTCTATACAGCGCATTGTCCAAGCAATCCATTTTTGGTGAAACCCTAGGGCTGTCAATAACATCTCAATGTATCGCCATTCAACCTTATCAAATGTTATAGAGTTTATAGTTTGAAAGTAACGGCTAATAGATTGTTTGTTAGAACCGTTAAGCTGTTGAACTTTATATAAACTGTAAATCAAACGTTGAGAATATACAGTGAATAACAGATTCTTTTACATTCAGTTTCATTCTTGCGTCTTGCTCATTTTTGTTGAGAAGATTTGGATCTCGTATGAATCCTTCAGCAAGCGAGTAGGTTGTTGTTTCATTGAACATCATCTACACAAGATAGAGTGAGTCGAATCATCTCTATCAAAGGTATTAGAGCATCGTCTTCCTCGGAATTCATGGCGGAAACTCGAGCTCAACAGCAATTGAAGGAAGCGGTGGTGCGAGAGACGACGAAAGTCATCGATGCACGATTGGAGAAGATCGTAGGTTCATTGGCGGAGCAAAACGATAAAATCGATAAGAGTATCGGCGATATGTTCGAGGCGATTAAGATCATAGCAGAGAGGTCCGAGAGGCGAGGTGGTGATCCGAACCAGCTCAATGGAAGCTCTCATGTAGCTTGTGTGTCGCCGACAGGAATGATTCCACCTATGACGGAGGGTCATCGAGCTCCTAAACAAGGTAACAACACCTTATACTCTGGAATGACTAGAGTAGGTAGATTGGAATTCCCTCGTTTTAATGGCGATAGGATTTCAGAATGGTTGTTGAAAGTGGAGCAATTTTTCTTGATTGATAATACACCGGGAGAATTGAAAGTGGGAATTTCATCGATTCACTTCGACGGTGTGGCTTCTACTTGGCATCAGGCATTGATGCAATCGGGACATGGATCTTGAGTAGTTTCCAATTGGGAGCTGTATGTGACATTACTGAAGGAACGTTTCGAAGAGGTGCTAGAGGATCCCATGGCTGAACTGAAATTGTTGCAGGAAACTGAGAGAATCAAGGATTATCATGAAAAATTCGAATTGATTAGAACGAAGGTGAACTTGAGTGAAGCATACCTCATGAGCGCATACTTAGCAGGGTTGAGAAGAGATACTCAAATGCACGTGAGAATGTTCCAACCTGGAACCGTGAGGCAGTGCTTTGTACTGGGAAGATTGTACGAAAAAGCCCACCCTCATAGGTTGGGTCATACAGCCAATGCGGTAAACTCGGGTTCAGGAACTAGAGGGGGAACAATTCACAGAAGAGAGGGGGAAACTAGAAGTCTGAGCCAGCCAACAATGGAAGTGGCAAAGGGGTCTTTAACTCAGCCTAAAAGGTTCTTGACACCCCAAGAAATGAGTGATAGGAGGGGTAAAGGGCTGTGCTATTACTGTGATGAGAAATTCACTCTCGGGCATTACCTTAAACACAAGAAGGCTCAACTTTATATGTTGGCAAGTAATGAAGAGGAAGAAGTAGAAGATGAGTTCCGAGACTGTTTAGAAGAAGAAGAGGAAGGTGGAAATTTAGCTCACATATCAGTTAATGCGGTGGCTGGTACTGCCAGTTATTCGACGATGAAGGTGAAGGGGATTCATGGAAAGAGAGCAGTATTCATCCTTATCGACTCAGGGTCCACTCACAACTTTATGGACATACGAGTGGCTGAAAGGTTAGGGTGTAAGATATTACCTTCCGTGTTAGCTAAGGTCTCGGTGGCAGATGGGGGTCAGCTGAGTGTCATTGGAGCGGTGGAAAGGGTGAAGTGGAGCTTCCAAACACACAACTTCCAAGCTGACTTCATGGTTATTGCCTTAGGTAATTGTGACATGGTTCTAGGAGTGCAGTGGCTGAGAACACTAGGTCCTATTACATGGGATTTCCAAAAATTAGTAATGCAGTTTAGCATTAACTCTAAGCGGGTGACCTTGAATGGAATTCAACCAGGGTCTGTTAGGAGTATAAAGGCTGCAAGACTCAACAAATACAAGGACTTAGAACCTCAATTATCTATGATTTTAGCCACAGAGTTCAATGAGGAGAACAGAGTGATGTTGTGCTCATTAAGTGGGACAGCCAGTAGCATCTCAGATCATCAAGGTATTAGGAGGTTAATACAAGAGTTCGCTGACATTTTTAATGAACCAAGGAGCTTACCACCCTTGAGACCAGATCATAACCATAAGATACCGTTGCTGGAGGGTTCTAATCCTGTAAATCAAAGGCCTTACAGATATGCAGTGCACCAAAAAAATGAAATTGAAAAACTGGTGCAGGAGTTGTTGAAAGAAGGAACTATCCAGACCAGTTCAAGTCCTTACGCATCTCCAGTAGTCTTGGTGAAGAAAAAAGATGGTAGTTGGCGGTTATGTGTGGATTACAGAGGTCTTAATGAGAGGACAGTCAAGAATCGCTTTCCAATACCTCTCATTGAAGATCTGATGGACGAGTTGGGAGGATCAGTTATATTCTCCAAGATTGATCTTCGTGCAGGCTATCACCAGGTCAGAATGGATGTGGAGGATGTGTCAAAGACGGCGTTTAGAACTCATAATGGGCATTACGAATATCTAGTAATGCCATTCGGCCTTACAAATGCACCGGCCACTTTCCAGAATCTTATGAATACAGTTTTCAGGAAATTTTTAAGAAGGTCAGTTTTAGTTTTCTTTGACGACATTCTGGTCTATAGCAGCTCCATGGAACAACACTTGCATCACCTTTATGAAGTATTTGAAGTTATGAGGCTGAATAGTTTGTTTGCTAAGGAAAGTAAATGTGAGTTTGCTGTAAAGAAAATTGAGTACTTGGGTCATTTTATTGAAGCTGCGGGTATATCCACTGACCCAAGCAAAGTGCAGGCCGTGTTAGAGTGGCCAATACCAAGTAACTTGAAGCAACTGAGAGGGTTCTTAGGCCTCGCAGGTTACTACAGGCGGTTTGTAAGGAACTTTGGCCTCATTGCTAGACCTCTGTCGGCAATGACAAAGAAAGACATCATGGAATGGTCAGAGGAGGCTCAGCAAGCCTTTGAAACTTTAAAGAAGTCTCTATGTGAGGCACCAGTGTTAGCATTGCCAAGGTTTGATAAAGTGTTTGTGATTGAGACTGATGCAAGTGGTATGGGTATAGGGGCTGTACTCATGCAAGAAGGACACCCATTAGCTTTTATCAGCAGACATTTAAAAGGAAAACAACTGCATCTCTCTATATATGAGAAAGAGTTGTTGGCAGTGGTCTTTGCGGTCCAAAAATGGAGGCATTATTTGATTACAAGACATTTTGTAATAAGAACGGACCAAAGGAGCCTTAAATACTTATTGGAACAGAGACTCAACACTCCAATTCAACAGCAATGGCTCCCCAAACTTTTGGAGTTTGATTATGAGATACAATACCGACAAGGAAAAGACAATGTGGTGGCTGATGCTCTTTCAAGAATAGATGGGGCTGAGGTTTTACACATGTCCATGTCTGTGTTGGAATGTGACTTAATGAAGGAAATTCAAGAAGAATATGCTCATGATAAAGACATAAAGCAGATTATTGAGCAGTTACAGAAGGATCCTCGTGCTAAGAAGCATTATACTTGGGTACAGAATGTTTTGAGAAGGAAGAGTAAAATCGTGGTGCTAGTTAGCATGGTGTTGAGGAATAAAATCTTGTCATGGCTGCATAGTTCTGGTATTGGGGGTCATTCGGGAAGAGATGCTACAGTGCAGAGAGTTAAGAGCTTGTTTTACTGGAAGGGCTTAACTAAAGATGTACATAATTACATAAGAAGTTGTAGTGTTTGTCAGACTTGCAAATATGACAATGCAGCTTCGCCTGGTCTCATTCAGCCTTTACCTATTCCAGAGACTACTTGGACGGACATTTCTATGGATTTCATAGAAGGATTACCAATGTCATTTGGTAAGTCTGTTATTTTTGTAGTTGTGGATAGGTTATCAAAAGCTGCCCACTTCATAGCTCTGTCACACCCTTATACAGCGCTCACTGTGGCTCAAGCTTTTTTGGACAATGTATTTAGACTTCACGGGTTGCCAAGAACTATTGTGAGTGATAGGGACACGGTTTTTGTCAGTGATTTCTGGAAAGAATTATTTGCATTGCAGGGAGTGGGGTTAAACTTCTCTTCAGCTTATCATCCACAGAGTGATGGACAAACAGAAGTTGTAAATCGATGCTTGGAAACATATCTTCGTTGTATGTGCAGTGATCGACCTCACTTATGGTCAAAGTGGATACCATTAGCAGAGTTTTGGTACAACACAAATTTTCATACAGCAACGCAATTGACACCCTTTGAAGCTGTGTATGGTCAGCAACCACCCATTCATTTACCATACCTTCCAGGAGAAGCTAAGGTAGCAGTAGTGGCAAGGACATTACAGGAAAGGGAACACATGATTTCAATATTGAAATTTCACCTTCTACGAGCACATCATCGTATGCAACAGAATGCTGACCTTCACAGAACAGAGAGGAGCTTCGAGATTGGTGATTTCGTATTTGTCAAGCTCCAACCTTATAGACAAAGGTCATTGGTCATTCGGAACAATCATAAGCTGTCACCAAAGTATTATGGTCCTTATAAAATCATTGACAAATGTGGTGCAGTGGCCTACAAGTTGGACTTGCCTCCAACAACATCAATTCATTCTGTTTTTCATGTGTCACAATTACGAGAAATGGTTGGCAATGTTTCAGTGACAACACAGTTACCATCTGTTAATATTGACGTGTTAGTCAAAGAACCAGAAAGGATTTTAGAAAGGAAAATGGTTCAAAGACAAGGAAGAGCAGCAACTAAAGTACTGGTTAAATGGACGAATGAAGCAGTCGAAGAAGCAACATGGGAACTTCTATACGATTTACTGCAGAAATACCCAAGTTTTAAACCTTGAGGTCAAGGTTTTTCGGAGAGGAAGGATTTGTTATAGAGTTTATAGTTTGAAAGTAACGGCTAATAGATTGTTTGTTAGAACTGTTAAGCTGTTGAACTTTATATAAACTGTAAATCAAACGTTGAGAATATACAATGAATAACAGATTCTTTTACATTCAGTTTCATTCTTGCGTCTTTCTCATTTTTGTTGAGAAGATTTGGATCTCGTATGAATCCTTCAGCAAGCGAGTAGGTTGTTGTTTCATTGAACATCATCTACACAAGATAGAGTGAGTCGAATCATCTCTATCATCAAACCCCTTGGACATGTCCGTCGGAGAACATGTATTGTTTCATATGCCACTAGAATGTCATTTGCTATCAACTTCTGCGAGACAAAGGCATATTGATTTGATGAGACTAAACCTGGCAGCAGTGGTTACAGTCTAGAAACCATAATCTTTGAGATTGCCTTGTACATCACCGAACACAGACTGATTGGCCTTAGGTCTTTCATCATGGTGGCATTGTTATTTTTTGAGATAAGACATAATTGAGTAAAGTTTTAATCTTTGTCAAATATGTCATCGTGGAAGAACACAATAACCTCATCCGTGAAACGTGGTCCAACTACCTCCCATTACCTTTGGAAAAAAAGACTTGTCATGCCGTCTGATCCCGGTGCACTGCTTGCTTTGATGGAGAAGACATCTTATCTCACTTCATCTCTAGAGACCGTTGAGATGAGAAGAGGAGAAGAGGTTGGAGAAGTATGAGGCCGCCACATCTCACTTCAAAGCTTCTGGTCTGTGCATGATTCTCAACTCATCCACCAACAGCTCCAGAGTGATCTGAGCTCCATTGTATTTAACTGCAGAGTGGAAGTATTTCGTGTTGTAGTCCCCTTCTTTGAGCCATTAAGCCATTAACTTTTGTTTCCAATAGCTTTCCTCATGTATATGCGCAATCATCATATCATATCGGAGCTGAGACAAAGTTAAGGTTGATGGCTTTTGCTTAGTCAATTCATGCTTAATCTGCTTTTGGATTTAGTTAATCTGTTGCAGAGAGTTATTATTGTTGTTCTTCTTCCACCTGCTGAGAGAGCGCCTACAGTTTCTTAACCTAGCTAAGCATTTCTGATTGTCATTCTGGTTCTAGGCTATAATAACAGCTAAAGTGAGTTCTTATTGTCATTCTGATCCCTTTATATCTAAGAAGGTTTCACTTGCTCCTGGGAATATAGTGAACCAGTCCAGGTTGGCGAAGCACCTATCTAGCTTGCATTGGATGAGTTGGTCACATTGTTTTCCACTCCAAGAGTATGCATTGCTATAACTATGCAATTCTGTTATTTTACAATCATCCAACAGTTGGTTAAAAGCTTCAAAGGATGAGACTGATCTGTTATTTCCACCTAGCTTTTCTCCATTATTCTGATCTCGTTGAAATCACCCAGCATTAGCCACGAACCTTTCTTGCTGCATTAAGACGATAAATTCTTCCCCAAATTGTGTCTTAACGAAGCCATATGATTACCATATATCCAGAAACAAAGAAACTCTGCCCACTATATATACACAAGAGAAATCTAACACATTCTTTTCATTAAATAGAAGACTAATGGAGATTTGATCTTTTCCAAAACAATGCTAGATCTCCACATCTTCCCACCAGTTCTACAGTATGTACATGATCATAACCTAACCACACATGAAGGTCTACTAAAAACTTCTAGGATTCATAGTTTCCATAAAAAAAGAAGAACCTAGGGAAAATGATTTTTGCGCATTTCCATGAGTCGAAGAACTGTCAATTCTTGAGACCGCCCCAAGCCTTAACAGTTCCAAAACATGAGACTTATAATGACTCGAATGATCCCTCCTCCAGGACCATCTGTGAGTTTGTGCGCTTCGCTGCAGGCTCGATACACATTTCCTGAGTCATGATTTTCCTTTTCTTTACCACAGTTCCTACTTCTTTGTCCTTGACAGATAACAAGGCCTTTGGCACTCTCTTTTTTGCGGGAGGCCTCTTCCTTGGCTTCACATTTTTCTTCGATATCCCGGATGCACTATTAAGAAATGTTGGTCCATGTTACCATCAGATATTTAGTAGAAGAGGTAATTCTAGTGTTTGAGAGTGGCGAGCTCAAACAGGCAGTAGAAATGCTCAAAACTAATCTGGATGGTCCTTTTACAAGAGAGGGTTCATGTTCTGTTTATTTATTCTACACATTATTAAATCTCACAATACTTATAATATTAGTCGCTAATGGCAAGTTGCGATAGGAAGAAGAACAGGGCTATCAAAAATCAATACCAAATTTTCGGAAGCCATTCCTATCCAAAAACTGAATATAGTCGAAGTCTTAACTTTGATATCATCATATAATCAATTAAATAAAAAGTCTCCCCCAAAAAAATAGAAAGTCATCCAAAACTTTCTGTGGATTGGAAGCTTTTCTCCAATCGTAAACATGAAGATTTCTCTTTTATGTATCACTTTCCTCGCGATTTTCCCTTTCTCGCTACAGCATTCGAATCCTGAAGTAAAAGCACCGACTCAAGCTCACGCCGAACTCACAAATCATGGATTCCCAATTGGACTTCTTCCTCTATCTGTCAAGGATTACGTCCTCAACCAAACCTCTGGCGATTTCTCCCTCTTCCTCGATGGAACTTGCAAAATCACTCTTCCACCTGACAATTACTTAGCCACTTATTCGAATAAAGTAACGGGTCGGATCTCTCAGGGTCGGATCGCGGAGCTCCAAGGGATTCGAGTGCGGGCATTTTTCAAGTGGTGGTCTATTACTGGGATTCGATCTTCTGGTGATAAACTTACTTTTGAAGTCGGTGGTATTACTGCTAATTACCCTTCTAAGAATTTCGATGATACTCTTGATTGTGAAGGCAAACGATCATCTTCTTAATTTCAATTCAAAAGGTAAACACTTTGGGTTTTACAAAGTTAGGGTTTTTTCTTCTGTAATTATGAATTTAGGATGAAGTTTAGTTCTTGGATATCTGAAATCTCCTGAAGAATTTTAAGCTAATGGCTCAAGTTACTAGTTTGGTAATGAACTCAAGTCTGGGATGTTAGTAATCTACAGTCTCTTACTAAAGCTTTCCTTACAAATTTTAGGCTTTTTCTTCTGTAATTATGAATTTAGGATCCATATTCAAAGCGAGTTAGGATCTCTTAGCTTATCACCAAATTTGGAAATTGATTCCTTTTTTGCTTGATTTTTAGTTTGGGGTTTTAGTTTTACTTGTCAATAGTGCTTGTTTCACAATGTGAGTTTTTGATCTCTGAGGTAATAATGCATTTACTTGATGAATTATAGTACTTAGATATCTAAAATCTCCTGAAGAAGTTTAAGCTAATGGCCCAAGTTACTAGTTTTGCAATGAATTCAAATCTCGGATGTGAGTAATCTACAGTCTCCTACTAAAGCTTTCATTAGAAATGTTCTACCTTTATTGCTACTCATAGTTCTTTTTGTTTGGGTTTTGCTAGCATCTCCCCTTCAATGTTGGACTGGTCTTTTTATAAGTCTAAATCATGATAGTTTATTGATTCAGCTATGACATGTTTTCGTTGATTGCTGAAGGTAATTGTAAATGTGTTCTTAGATCTTTGGTAATTTGGTGATTGTAAATGTGTTCTTAGCATCTTCCCTTCAATGTTGGACTGATCTTCAATGTATTCAGCTATGACATTTTCCCTTCAACTAGGTCTCAACAATTTCGTGCTTGGATGGTTTGCTTTGGTTATTAATGAATAGTTCTTGTCTACATTGTATGCAGATGTGTGAAGTCAAGAGCAATAAGTGAAAATAGTTTGTAATATATTTACCTCTATCCGGTAAAACAAAGCTTGTAATGTAAACCACGACTCTGTTATTGTTTTACCTGCAAACTAAAGTGCTTCATGGAAGCTAGCAAGTTTTAAACAGTATATGGTGCGCTCATGTATGATTGATATTATTGGACTAAAGACATCCATGGCCTTTTATTTTACACTCCTGTCTCGTTTACTTTCAGAAAACTTTACCTAATTACAAGCTACTTTTTGATTTTTTTAAAAAATTTGGATAAAAATATCCGAATTCAATATGTATTCGTATAAGAATCGGATTCTTAATAAAGTACTATATCCAAATCCAACCCAAAATAACGCTAAAAAAAGTGGTCTTGTACCATCAGAGATCTTGAGATTCGATCTCAAATCATATATTGAGAATCTAAGGTCACTAGTGTGTGATGAAAAAAAAACTTGAATGTCTACCTCTACTAATTTTGTTACCTTTGTATGTCAAACAAAAACTACTAATGTTTCGAATACTGTTAAGATATGTTAAGTCGATGGTGCAAGTGTAACACAAGGAGTATCAACTGATTTTAAGCATACTAGGAATTTTCTTGTTTTGGGAAAAGGAAAATGTATTCATTAATGGGCTAAAACATATTGGGCTTTTGTGAGAGCCTTTTTTGCAATATCGTCTGCAGAAACATTAAAGTTTCTCTGAATGTGAATAAAGTAAATCGACTGAAAGGTTGTTGAGAGCTCTTCAATGTCTAAGAAGATACAATACAATACAACTGTTTATGCCTTGATTGAGACATAATCTTTTGTATCAGTTAAAGAGAGTCAGAGAAAACCTTAAGGTGCTGGATTTTGAGTTTACATGCACCAATGGGGATCGTGTGAATGGTCTTACTGTTGAAGCTTGGGCTAAGTCTCTGCCAGTGATGTGATCATGGATAGCCAAGACTTTTCTCAAGGTAAGGACATCAACAACTTAAGCTCAAGTGAAGTTTCGGACATGGAGGAAGTTGTAGCTGAGGAAGTGTTGACGGTCCCAACTGGTCTGGTGACTCGAGCAAGAATGAACTTATTTAACCAAGCCATTGGAGGATTACTTTCTCACGTCCAGACTCACGTTGTAACTCAAGAACAGCATACTTTGATGATTGTCATGAGTATTCAAGAAGACTAGCTTATGAGTGTGTGGTCCAGACTGCACTCTTTTTCCCTTAGTGAGTTTTATCCCAATGAGTTTTCTTATAAGGTTTTTAACGAGGCATTTGGGCTACAGAAATAAGAGGTCCCTTAGTTATTTTATTTTCGGCCCAACTTACTAAAACCCTAGACTCAATTTTGTGGCATTTATTACTCTATTTAAGTCTCTTGCTTCCTTTGTAAGAAGACAACCAATTTCGATCTTTCAATATTCATAAGGTTTTTTCTCTTTTGATCTTCTTTTGGTGTGTAATATTCAATTGAAACTCGAAGTTCAATGTGTCAAATCTGAATTTTTTTGAGTCCTAAGGTGTGTCATATCCATAGGCTCATTGGCGTTACAACCACTTTATCCATCTACCGTGTTCTCGTCTAACTATCCATCCTATCTTCTTTGAGTTCTCAACATCTCATGTTCGATCCAAGGAGGATCTCATCAAGTTGTATCAGAGCCGAACTTGAAAGTTGAGTATTCTATCTCTATTTCCTTTTAGTTTTCGTCTCTTTTTATGTGTTTCATGAAGTTGAACCCTACATCTGTCATAACATAGTTTTTTTTGCTGAAAAAAATTGATTGTTCATCATCTTCATCGATTTCTTCTTTTTCATCTATTAGGTTTCATATCTTAGGTTATTAGGCTAAATTTCGGCTGCTTAGTTTGCAAAAAAAAAAAAAAAACCTAGGGAGCCTTGCTTGGTTCGATTTTCTTTTTTCCTTTTCTACTATTTTCCTTTTTCCAATTTTCATTTTCTTTAAATTTCCATTTTTTTCAAATTTCATTTTCTCCACATTTCCATTTATTTAGAATTTTCTTTTCTCAGAACTTCGTTTCCCTCGGATTTCCATTTTTTTATTTTTCTGAATTTCTGTATTTTTTTATGTGAACTTTTTACTGCGAGATTTCTTTCTTATTTTCAGGGAAAACATGGTGAAAGTTGAAGCTATTTCCAAGGAAAACAAGAAGCTAATCGATGCTTTAATGACAAAACTGGAACCAATTATGGACGAGAAGATTATTATACAAGAGATGCGATCTAGTAGAGGCAAGGGATTCAGCAAGTCTCCAATTGTTTCTGACCGAGACAAATTAGGCTCTACCCGAGAAAGAAGTCATTATGGTCGAAACATGGTTGGATCTAGCCAAGACAGACTTGGTAATGCTCGAGCAAAAGAGGTTTTTGATCGAGGCAGATTTGTTGGTGATCTTAGAAGTAAGAATCAAGGTGAACAACTTCAGTCCAAGAAACAAAAGAACAATGAGGATATAAAAAGGTGTCGACATGAATTTTTCAAGGCGAAACGAGCTACCCACCAATCTGGAGCATATAAAGAAAGACTTACGGGATTGGAAAATCAGAAGCCAGAACTAGATCAACCTTTGTCAATCATAGTGCATAAAGAAAACAATCAGAGTGACACTATAGAAGAAAAGGAAGTTTCAGATTTAGTAGCAGATCATAATTCAGGAAAAGTGCTACTCACTAGAACCAAATTATTTGAAGCTAAGTGTACTTTTTCCTCTATTCAGTCTCACTTGAGTTTGAGAAACTAACCTCTTTGGAACTGGAAAAATCAAGTAGTGTTGTTTCTTATTCAGGGAAAATACAAAGGAGTTCACCATTGGTTAATGAATTAGAAAAATCATCTAATTTGGAGCCTGAAAATTTCCTCATGCCCCTTCATTGTGATACCCAAGAAAGCATTATAAGGAACTTGATTTGTATAAACAAGTTCTAGTTTGTTTGTGATTGTCTCTACACAAGATGAAAAACGTTTTGGCTTGGAAGGTGTGAAAGAATTTCGAGTTTCAAGCTCTGTTTTTGATAAAATGATTCCATCTTTTGAAGCATTCACACCTTAAAGGATTTCTAGAAAAATGGGTTTTCAGATTGATGAGTTTCATGAATTTAGCTCTTCATTAAGCATTTCTTTGTGCATAAACGTTTTAGATATGATTAGAATTGAAACAGAATATGCATTGTTAAGAACTTGGCCTGAATTGAATTGCCTTTTTAAAAACATATTGATTAAGTCTTGCAAGCTGAATGTGATTGATCTTGTGTTTAACCATTCTAAACTGAGAATGGAATCCTTAAGCATGTTTGATCACCTTGAAAGATTGTTTTTCTATCCCTATCGCACATTTAATGTGGTTTCTCTAGTCTTTGTGAAAGCAAAAGAAAGGCAGGTGAAAGAAACAATGACAAGGATGACTCATGTTCTTACTAATCAAATTGATTATGGACCAATGCAACGTATGAGTTATCACTTAGGACTTGGAACTGGAAGTACCATAGGAAAGCAACTCCAAACAGAGATTCCAGAACTGCATTGAAGCACACAAGAATAGTCAATAAAAGGGGGGATGACCAACGATTCAAGCCACCTGACTTGGATCAACATAAGCACGAGGACCTTAGTTCCTTCTTTCTAATAAAAGAAGAACCACCAGAAGCAACACATAATAAGAATCCGAGCTTGTGTTGTTTTGGAGGTAAGTTCTTAATCTTAGTTGAATTAAAATGTGCTAACTTGCTGTATTTCCATGTAGATAATTCGGAATTGAGGTCAAATCATTTTCAAGTGGGAAGAGATAATGTGATTATGGATAGCCAAGACTTTTCTCAAGCTAAGGACATCAACAACTTAAGCTCAAGTGAAGGTTCAGATATGGAGGAAATGTTGACGGTCCCAACTGGTCTGATGACTCGAGCAAGAATGAACTTATTCAACCAAGCCATTGGAGGATTACTTTCTCACGTCTAAACTCACGATGTACCTCAAGAAGAACATACGTTGATGCTTGCCATGAGTATTCAAGAAGACTAGCTTATGGGTGTGTCATCTAGACTGCACTCTTTTTCCCTTAGTGAGTTTTATCCCAATGGATTTTCTCATAAGGTTTTTAATGAGGCATTTGGGCTACACAAATAAGAGGCTCATTAGTTTCTTTATTTTTCGCCCAACTTACTAAAACCCTAGACTCAATTTTGTGGCCTCTATTACTATATTTAAGTCTCTTGCTTCCTTTGTAAGAAGACAACCAATTTCGATCTTTCAATATTCATAAGGGTTTTTCTCTTTTGATCTTTTTTTGTGTGTAATATCCAATTGAAACTCGAAGTTCAGTGTGTCAAATCTGATTTTTTTTAGTCCTAAGGTGTGTCATATCCAAAGGCTCATTGGCGTTACAACCACTTTATCCCATCTACTATGTTCTCGTCCAACTATCCATCCTATCTTCTTTGAGTTCTCAACATCTCAAGTTCGATCCAAGGAGATTCTCATCAACCAGACTTGTCCTGAAAGTACCAACCAAGCCCAGCTTTGAGTGTTCCACAGTCCTACGCTGCATCAGTCTATAGACTATAACATCTATCCTCACTCGTTGAAGGTAGGAATTTAAGATATGTGTGTATGCATATGAAACTGGCTAAGATACACACGATTTGTTTACCGTTTCAGACAATATGGTTCTCATTTTCGTAAAGATTAACACTTCAACATTCTCTTCCCTCAAAGAAGAAACAAACAATATAGCCAGATAAGAGTGTTTTGTAAGTAATCTAGTGATTAGCTGTGTAACATCAAATTAAGAATAATGTCTGCATGGCCATGTGATTTTCAAAGAGCATAAAAGACAGACAATATTTTGTTACATTACAAAGACTTCCACAAAACTAGAAGTTGTTTTTGGGAAGACGTCTATTTACCACAGATTTTTAAATAGCAAATTGTTAAAAATAAGCGTAACGTCAAATAACCTATAAAACACGTAGAGACATAAGTTTGAAGCTTCAGGCATCACATTAAATCCTTAATAAGCCTGGGATTGAATTTCTCATTTCCCCAATCGAAACCGGGGAACCAAAAAAAAATTTTAAAAAAAAAAGAAAAAGGAAAATGAGAGCCTCAACAAGAGTCATATGGACAGTATCTGTCCTAATGCTCGCGGCTGTGTCTGAAGCTATCTTCCCTTTACCGTTCCTTCCATTCCTCCCTGGGTTCAACAACCCCATTAGGGACAATGGATCGGCCAAGGTTGTGCAACCACAGCCGCAGCCTAAAGCCGGAGGTGCAAAGGGAGGAAGAAGGCGTGGTGGGGCTGGTCAAGAAGTTCAGACTAACTGGCCTGGTCGTTGGGAGATCTTCTTGAAAAGCTCCGGTGTGTCGGGGATGCATGCCATTTTGATGCCACTCATTAACCAGGTACAGTACTATGACGCTACCATTTGGAGAATTTCTCAGATTAAGCTGCCTCCAAATATACCATGCCATGTCGTGGACCCCAAGACTAATCGGGTCGATTGTTGGGCTCATTCAATTCTCATGGATATCAATACCGGTGCCCTTAAGCCTCTATCTGTATGTTCACAATCTTTGTTTCTTTTTTGTTAATCACATGGACTTGAATTAGATGATAACATTCACATGTTTCATGATAGCTTGCCACCGACACATGGTGTTCATCAGGAGGTTTGTCAATAAACGGTACCTTGGTGAGCACGGGAGGATATGGAGGAGGAGCCAACACAGCTAGGTATTTAGCCAGCTGTAAAAACTGTGGGTGGATAGAGTACCCTCAGGCATTGGCTGCAAAGAGATGGTACTCAACGCAAGCCACTCTACCTGATGGAAACTTCTTTGTGATTGGAGGAAGAGACGCCTTGAACTATGAATACATTCCAGCTGAGGGACAAAACAACAAGAAGGTCTATGATTCATTGCTCCTCAAGCAAACAGATGACCCGGAGGAGAACAACCTTTACCCTTTCGTATGGCTCAACACTGATGGTAACCTCTACATTTTCGCAAACAACCGATCCATCCTCCTAAGCCCCAAAACAAACAAAGTCATTAAGGAGTACCCTCAGCTCCCAGGTGGTGCTCGTAACTACCCGGGATCAGGTTCTTCTGCTCTCCTTCCCATCCAACTTTACGTGAAGAACCCAGCGGTCATCCCTGCTGAGGTCCTTATTTGCGGTGGAACCAAGCACGACGCGTATGCCCGCGCTAGTAAAAAGATATTCGAACCAGCATTGCAAGACTGTGCTAGGATGAGAATCAACGGTGCTAAGCCCCGATGGAAGACCGAGATGATGCCAACGCCACGAGTTATGAGTGACACAGTCCTCCTCCCCAACGGAGACGTCCTTCTAGTCAACGGAGTTAAACGTGGTTGTTCAGGCTGGACCTTTGGTAAAGACCCAGTCTTTGCTCCTGTCTTGTACAAACCTCAAGCTCAATATGGCAAACGTTTCAAGGAACTTGCAGCTTCCACAATCCCACGTGTATACCACTCCACAGCCATCCTTCTCCCTGATGGTAAGGTCCTTGTCGGAGGAAGCAACACCAACGATGGTTACAAGTACGACGTTGAGTTCCCAACAGAGCTTCGCGTTGAGAAATTCTCTCCACCTTACCTCGACCCTGCACTAAACAACATGAGGCCAAAGATTGTCAACGCAGCCACACCAAAACAAATCAGATACGGACAATTCTTCAACGTTAAAGTTGACCTTAACCAAAAAGATGTAACCAAAGATAACCTCAAGGTTACAATGTTAGCTCCTCCATTTACAACACACAGTATCTCCATGAACATGAGGACACTTATCTTAGGTATTGCTGGTGTTAAACCTGCTGGTGCTGGTTTCGATATTCAGGCCGTTGCACCACCCAATGGAAACATTGCTCCACCTGGTTACTACCTTCTATACGCCGTGTACAAAGGTGTTCCCAGTTATGGAGAATGGATTCAAGTCGTCTGATGATCTCGATTTTTCATTATCCCTTTGTTTTCTTTTTCGTTTTGCTTTCTTATTTGTGCCACCATTAGTTGAAATTCTTTGTTTTTTAAAAGAATCTTCGTTCATCATGTAAAACCTTCCTCCATGATTGTTCAACTCGACGTCTTCTTGTCTACTGTTTATTTCGTAACTATAGACTCTTACATTGAAGCCAATTGGGAAGTAGATCGATCAGCTTTAACATATAATTTCTGTAAATCAAACCTCAAATTTCCCTAAGCACTTTGCTATTGAAGCGAATACTCAGGGAAGAAAAAAGATCGTAATCGATTTACAAAATTGTTGAAATTCAAAGAAGGCAAAGCCAAATTCCGAATACAATGAAAGAAGTACCTAACAAAGCAAGTCCGATCTGAGTTTCTTCTCCCAAAAGGATACCAAAAGCTGCGGTAGCGACAAAAGTAGTAGCGTTGGTGACGGGAACGGCGAGAGAGATAGGAGAATGACTAAGGAGAGCGAAGAAAGTGGCGGAGGCGGAGAGATTGATGATGAAAGGAAGAGAGTATTGCCAAAAGAGGAAGAGATTGATCCAGTCGCGAAGAGCAATTAGGATTTTGCGGCGGATCTCAACAGGAGGAGGTGAAATTGTTGGTTTAGTAGTTCGATTATCCCAGGCTAAGGCTCCACGGCGGATCAGAGCATTGGTGGCTCCCCATACTAGCCCTACCGCCACCATCTTCTCCATGTCTTCCTTCATCTCCGATCTTCCTTTTTCTGGTATTCTTTTGTTTGACAACACGTATAGTAAATACTTCTTAGACCCAAATAATTCCACTTTTTTGGGTTTTTCTCTTTTATAACATACTTCTTGATTACTCAACAATATTTTGTTCTAAAGTGGATGTAATTCTACATTTATTTGTTGATACAAAAAAAAAAGAGTTATCTACCAATATGATATATTTTCTTTTGTTTTTTGGTGCTCGAAGATTTCTAAAGTGATTACACCACCCGACCACTAGGCCACTTGTTCTCGGCACCAATATGATATTTAATCAATTTTTTTAATAATTAGATTAAAAATTTTAAAATAAATATTTAATATTTTCACAATTTTCTATATGAGCTTATTCTTTTGAATATTTATAAAAATTTGGTTATAAATTATGATTTATTGAAATAAATGTTGACAAAAAAAACTAAAAACTTATAGCACAAGTAAAGTTACATGATTTCGTGGAATCAATTAAGAAAACTTATAAATGGACATGTAACCATCTTACTAGAAAAGCATACTGTTTTTATCGTTCTAATTACAAAAGTGATTTACCAAATGTATTTTAGAACTCTTGATAAAGATTTATTGTACTTGTGATCGATGGGATTTAAACCTCATCATCTATGAAATTGTGGATTATTAACAAAAACAAACGCAGAGGGATCACATTGCCATTAGTACCATTCATATCATACAAATGAGCTTCAAAATCCATGAGGAAGCAATGTTATAGATGTTACAAAACCAATAACAAGAATATGGTCCACACTGAATCAAACTTCCTTCTTAAAAAACAACAGGAAGCAATAGTCAAACAAGAAACAAACATGATCAACCAAGTCACTTAAACAGACAAAACTCTACCATAAATGTCGTCAAACACCAAGATTCATATCCAAATCCTAAATCAATGCCTGCATTGTTAGATATATATATGTACACATTCTCACACATTTTAATCTCTCCTATTCTCTCTTTGTGATTTTTTTTCTTCTATTCTCTGTTCAACTACTTGTTTCCATGGTCAGTGTCTGTCACTTGGAGTTCTCATGTTCTCTAACTTTGCTAGATATGAAAATTTCTTCGGGAGAGCTCTTGGTGACTTCATCATTGGCTTCTCTTGCTCAGCTTTGTGAAAGAATTCTATATCACTCATTGAACTATGCTTCTTTGTATCAGATGACAATCTCCACCCTATGAAGTCTGATAGTTTCCTTGAGTTTGGTGTTTCTGATGCAACCACCCTTTCGCTTTCTTCAAATTCTGATTCAGCCTCACTTTCTGATCTTCCATCTACCTCTCCCAACAATTGTCTTTGAACTAGCACATCAGCTTCAAGAACATCTTGTATTCTTGACATTATCTTTGAAGCCAGACTTTCCAATACCCTTGAATAACTCTCCAAAATGGCATGTCCCACATCCTGCAAAACCCATCATAACAAAACTTTTCTTCAGTTTCAGTAGCTATTTGTTGATGCTTAAATTATTTGTCTTTGTTGTGTTACCTTGTTGTTCTTAATCTTGGAGACTTCTAGTGAGGATTGTGGAATCCCAGGGTATTGTTGTTTGATCATAACCAAAATGGTCTCAGCTCGAACCTCCAAAAGCTCTCTCTTCTCTAAGCTAACAGAAGATCCCCACTGCGATTTTCCGTCTTTCTCTTTATGGTTTAACTTCCTCTTCCAAATCACCATGGACGCTTCAATCCTGTTCTTAAGATCAAGCACTTTGTATTCCGTTGACAAATCCAAGAAAGAAATGAAGTAGTCAGGATCAAAACATTCATCTGTTATGCTCTTGTAAAGGTAATCACCCAGGCTTGTCTTCCCATTCTACAAAACCAACCATCATCATCAGCTACTTAGCTTATGAAGAATTAAGAACACTCATGAAGACAAAGTAATAACCTTTGGAAGAGAGTCAATGTAGTTGTCAGGAACGTGCATTTCAGACAATACTTGAGCATTGATAGCTGCGGCAGCTTTAAGGACTTGTGCCACAGAATCTTTCTGATTATGCAACCATCTTTTTGATTCCTCAGACAAACCATCTGTTGGAACCTTTACAACTGGTAACCACCAGTTCTCATCTCTCCTCCAATCTCCATGGTGATCTCCATCATCAATATCTCTTGGCACATACCAAAAGTCTTTCTGATCCTTGAAGTTGTCCAAAGTCTCCTGCCAATTTTGTAATTTCATTAATAGGATGTCACCGCAAAACAAGAGACAAAATGAATATATATGTATGTTTTCTTTTTGTTGACAAACAATTAGATTGAGAAAATCCGATCTAGAGACTAAAACTCACGAGAAGAAACGAGTCAAGTTTGCGTAAGGCTGGAATGTTTGTCAGCAAATCATCTCTTTGTTTTGTCACCATGATCTACGCAAGTGAATATAGGGTTGATAAGCAAAATAGGCACTACGACTTGTTGGTTATGTACGTATATATTGATTATGTTTTCACCTCAGTGAATCCACCATTTTTGGATACTTGTTTAGAAGGAACAAATTGGACAATGTGATCAACCACAGATAATAACCAATCCATTTCTTTTCTCCAAATCTCTTTTATCTCCGGATACATAGGTTGCAATTTCATTTGCTCCCCAAACATTGAATCTGCCAATAACAAAATATAGTTTGTGAATTTGATGTAATCAACATTTCAATAACTTAACCAGACATTAATAAGATTTTTTGTTTTGGTAATGTTGAATATATATATATATATATATATATACCTGCGAGATTGGTGATGGCATTTGACAAAGCTAACGCAGAGGTCACACCTTCCTCACCACCTGACATGTCCTCTCCAAGCAACAGTTTTGCGAATCTTTCCTTCATCACTTCGATATCTGAAACAGACACCAATACGTATTGGATGTAAGGAATCCACATGGAAAGTGACAGAAACAACTAACCTAATTAATCATATGAAAAGATATGGGTAATTCTACTCCTAATTAGTCCATAAAATTGAATTTCTGATTCAACTCATGTGTCTACATAAATGCAGTCCAAGTACATATATATCATTATGTTTAGTTTTTATAAGACCTATCTAATCTTGAACATTTTTCACTTAGGGCTATCGAATTGCGATATAAACAACTGCAAATATAGACATTTAAGAACTTAACTAGAACATTTTCTTTAAATTGTTATGTTATATATGAGTTTTATAAACATGTGATATAATTATCTCGAATAATGTTAAATATTGGTGTATAGTGCTAGATTATATATATAGTAAACAAAATAACACGTTATATTTCATTTTTCCGGTCCCATTTGGTATTTCTTGAAAGCAAGTTCTCAAATTGTGGTAAATATATACCTGAGACGCGAGTTTGATTGCCTCTACGAGTCCTATGGGGAGATAGTGCAGCATCCATTCCATGTGTGGCAAAATCGCGGTTGGGAGTATGGCCACGAGAAGAGAAGGAAGAATGTCCAGAGTTGAGACCATCGAACATCTTTCTAAAACTGAAGGATCTTGGCCAACTTAATTTACGTCCCAATGTCCCCACCATTCCCAGTTCAATCCTCTCTTTTTATATATCTCTCTCCACACACACTCTTTTTCTTTTTCTTATCTCAGATCATTATTTAAGAAAAACAAACAAAGAAGCAAATGAAATCCACAAAAAAAAAAAAAGAAGAGAAGAGAAGTAGAGATCAAGAACTTAGTCCTTTTGATTGCCCATGTCTTTGTTCTGAAACAAAGAAAGAAAACAAAGACAAGAGATACTTTATGTTCTGTCTTTTTAGATGTTTTTGTTTTTAGGTTGATGCAAATGAATAGAACAAAGAAATGTCGTTGTGAGTTTTCTAGGGCAGAAGAGACGACGTGCGGTGCATGTTTATTTTGTTTTTTCAACTACGGATAAATAGTGGAAGGGCGGTTTTAGGATGCCTTCGACTTCTTATTTTTTTTATTTTATCTTTCACCTGTCAATAACATTTGCTCGAAAGAAAAAGAAAAGAATTAAGGTAGTAAGAAATTATACGCTGCGTGAAAACTATTCATATTTAACCACTTAACTAAAGTGTATTCCAATCCATTTTACATAACCAAATCTCAGCTATTGTTTCCATGTTTATTAGCTCTGTCCAATACGAATATCGGATCGGATTCGGTTCAGATTATTTGGGTTACATGTTGTTCGGTAATATAATCTAGTCACCAAACTAAACCCGAATATATATCGAATAAAATCGGGTCGGAGTATACTTGATTTCAGATTTTTTGGTTTAAACCCGAACAAATAATAGATTAAAATTTTATATTTTGTAATGTTAATAAATAGATATTATAATTTTATAAAAAAAAAAAAAACTAAGCAACAATATTTTATTCTACTTAATAAGTTTTTTTCATGTCTACTACTTAATAAACTTTTCGTTATCATGTCTTAAATAAAGAGGAATATGGATTTGTGAATCATGAAAGATGAATAGAAAATGAGTGGCTACTACAAAGTTTGATTATATACTAATCAATATAGGGTTACATACCACAATTGCTCTACACATGGCTCAAACACATTCAAAACTAATTAGTAATTACAATATATAATATTATAATAAATATTAAATAGATATAATTATATATATAATACGTTAATAACTAAATGTAATAGGGTTTTTCGGATATTCGGGTTATGTGGGTAAAATTTCAGACC
Source organism: Lepidium sativum (assembly GCA_023374145.1). Classification (NCBI taxonomy): domain Eukaryota; kingdom Viridiplantae; phylum Streptophyta; class Magnoliopsida; order Brassicales; family Brassicaceae; genus Lepidium; species Lepidium sativum. The sequence continues at coordinate 18,627 of JAKUCM010000804.1, read as the reverse complement.
CAACCCAAATTTATGGAGTTCCTAAAAATTATATTCAATCAGATATTTAGGATTATCCAATCTGTTACCAAATTACATTATCTCAGTTTGGATCAGGTTGGATAACCCGAATTGGACATGGCTAGTGTTTATCATATTTTGCCATATACGATGTTCTCGAACTTTGATTTTTTTTCAACCTTACTCATATAATTGAATCGATAAAGTCACATATTTTCTACTTCTAATTTTTCTATTTTAAAAAATATGTGGTATTATTTATAGCTGGAACTAGGCATGTGAATACAGTATCCGTATTCACTGGATATCGGTATTCGTATCCATTTTTTTTCTTCTAAAAACGGATATCCGGGTAAAACAGATAACGAATAGAGATATTGATTTTACTGATCGGCGGATAACAGATACGGATAATGCAAAAATTAGAAACGGATATCTGTTTTTTTTTAAGAGTATTTTTTTAATTAAAAAAATAATAAAAAATAACAATGGATGTTTGCGGATATCCGTTTTCTCTCGAATATTCTGAAAAAATCCAAATATTCGCTCAGTAACCATATTGGCTGGAACTTGATTGTAAAATGATTACGTTAATTAGAAGTTAATTAACTTAGGAAGTGATACAATAGAATATTAAAATCCTTAAATGCAGAGTAGCATGGAGGCATGTAACGCGCAGAATGACTTTTACAAAGTCTTTAACATTTGTGATTAATATCCGATACGGTTTCAATCGTTAGAGTCACGTCGTGTTATTTTTCATTTTGAAAAATGCCATTTATGATCATTTTCTCATCTATTCACTGATGTATAAGTTATTGCATTGACTTTTTTTAACAAGTGAGTTAATTATGAATCGACAATTTTTTTAAAAATCTAGATATTAATCGTTATCTTCAATTATTAAAAAACTAATAAAATGTCAAAAACACGAATAACTGAATGGTTGTGTTGTCCAAAGAGACCAAATATATATTCCGATAGAATTTTTTAAACCAGCTACCCATCAAACTTTCTTTCAGTGACCAAACTTGGCAAAAAATTTCATTCCAATGACAGCGGGAGAACTAAACAGTCTAACACATGTCCTAAGTAATCTCTGATAAATACTACAAAAAAAATTATACTGATACGTAATATTTTGTCACAATATAAAGATATTGTTACGAACTTGTGATGATTTATAAATAATTACAATAAAAGTGTCACTGATGCATATTGGTAACAAACGTTACAATATACTTGTGACGAATAAATCTTGTAATAGTTTTGTCAGAAATCGTTACGGAATATAGTCATAATGATTTGTAATAATTAAAATTTGTAACAAATTTTTTTGTAAACGTCATAAATTATTACTAATATTCATAGTTACAATACAATTATCACAATAGCTCATATTTTTTGTAGTGAGAATAGTATAGCAGGATATTTGAAAATTCTACGAAAAACATTTAACAAAGGGAATATCATGAAACACCTTTTTAAGTTTAAAATTACGAAAGTACTCTTCTTTGTTTTATAGAAAATGCATTATAAGAAATACCTTTTTTAAGTGTAAATTGTATCCAAGGCAAACAATTATGTAATATTGTTGTCTATTGTGGACATAATGTAGTATTTATGTCCACCGTGTACAAGTATATTTGTTTTTGTCTATTATACACGTAAATTTACTATATATCTCCACCATGGACCATATAATTGTTCACTCTTGACGGAATTGTGTATTATGTCCTAAATATCCCATGTTAATGAAAAGGTGTATTTCTCGTAACTTTTTGAAAGATAATATTTTTTTACAATTTAAAACTTAAAGTGGATATTTTCTATAATTTTCTCCTTAGCAAATTATCTAGTTGTAAAAATGACATTGATTTGATATCAAACCCTTCAATTGACCATGCCCGTTCTCCATCCGGATGGTGGGTTCATTTGACACGATTGTGATTTCACCTTTCCGACAATCTTTTTCTCTGATAAAATGCGAAAAAATTTACATTAAAGATCGGTTTAGTTAAAAACTAGCTGAAGACAAGGACAAGGATCCAATTGATCACCTGCCATTACGAGAACAAAATCTTAATGATCAAAGCGCAACCACAATGAAAGAAATTTTACAATAGTTTTCCTCTGAATTCTTGCTAAGATTATGTCTTTGACAGTTCTATCAACCTCCTTTAGGAGTTCAGCCTCTGGTGTGAGAGCAGTTTGTGTGTACTCTTAGGTTCCTCTCTCTCTCCAAATAGAGTAGACAGATGCGTGAGTCACAATCCCCTTCAACTTATGTTCCTCTTTCGAAGTAGCGGTCTGCATCCACGGAATCAAATGACTCCAATCTGAGAAATGCATAACAACATTACCCAATTTTCTCATAATTTGGTTCCAAATCTGAGAGGAGAAATCACAATGTAGCAGCAAATGGTCTCTTGTTTCTGGGAGATTGTTGCAGGTACAGCAAGTGGAATTGGGTGTGATTCCCCATTGATACAGCCGAGCCTTTATTGGGAGCTTGTCAAGCGTTGCAGTCCAAAAATTGAAAGCATGTTTGGGAACATTCCCTTTGAACCACACAGCATTTATCCATGTAACTGGATCAGACCTCTCTCTTAAAGTCTTCCCAAGTTTGCCATTACATGAAACATGGATTAGTACTGTGACTTGTCTTCCAGAGAAAATTGTCAGGCCCACTAGATGTTTCTGGAGGATGAACTTCTGTAAGATATGCACAAAGTGTTGCTAGACCCTGATTTCTAGTTCTAGCCGAGGGCATGATCCATTTATCATGGGAGCAGCCTTCAAATACCACAGCCAAGGCTGGAATTCCGAGTCGAAGACCATTACATCCAATCAAGTTAATTAAGGGACCCATATTGGTCCAGGAATCATACCAGTAGCTAGAATCTTCCCCATTTCCGGTCTCACATTGTAAAAATCTCTTAGCAATAGGCCTTTAATGTAGAAGCGATTTCCACAGCCAAGAGGCAGAGCTTGCTGGGTCTAAAGTCCAAAATGAGGCTTTTGCAAGCCTCTGTTTCTTGTTCCAAACAACCCAGAAAGAGTCGTTGTTAGAGAAAAGAAGCCAAATAAGCCGTAGGTTTTGTGTTGTATTCCATAGAGAAGTGGAGTCTACAATTGTTGTATAGCCCGAATTTCCACTAGGTGGGACCTGTTTAATGGCTTCAGGGACCAAATTAGGGTTTGTAATCGGTTGGTTAGGGCACGGCGAGGTTGCAGGGACTGGGAGATGCTCCGAGGAGGATCTAGGAGATGAAGCCTCTGTCAAAGAGACAATGACAGTGGGCGAAGGCGGAGGAGTCACAGTGGAGGTGAGCAAAGGCGATGGGATGACAGCAAGAGGAGGATTTTATTTCTTCTTTCCGGAGGAAGAGGCTTTTGCGGTAGTGTTGCGCCGCCGCTCTGAAAGGATTTGGCTTTTCTTGGCCATTGGTTTGCCGATGATGGAGGCCAGGCACCGACGTCGATGAAAAATAGATCGCTAAAATCACTCAAAATATCACACTTTACTTTCCAACAATCTTACATGCAAGTGTTATTATCCGGAAGCAATGAGTAATTCTTTTTACCATACAAAAGTGTGATTCAATGGCAATACTATATGTCTATATCATGGATTTGAATGCCTAGAAAACAAAATCACATTCACACGGCAACAAATATATTCACATGACTTCTCTGGCTATCCCTTAATCGGACCTCATAGCATGTTAGACCCAGTTAACTGCTTTAGACAAAATTTATGACTGGTCTAGAATTCTTGGTGCTCATGGTTTTCCGTCCAACCTAATTACTCGAGTCATATAAAAATATATTTTCTGCCCATTGTAGTTACTCATAAATAAAAAAATCGACACCCCGAAATCCGAAGCGAAACCGATCCGAAAAAGAGGAACCGAACCCGAAAAAATATCCTAATGGGTCCTATATTTATATACCCGAAAAAACCAAACTTGAACTCAAACCGGAACCGAATTAAGAACCGAACGGGTGCCCAAAATATTTTTGTTAAATTTTAAACTGATTTATTTCTATTAAACATTTACTTATTTTAAGTTTTTATATAGATTTATATATAAATACTCGAACCCGATTTTTAACCGAACAGAAGCCGACCCGAAAAATATAAATATCTGAATGGATCCTAAATTAATAGAACCGAAAACCCGAAAGTACCCGAACCTGAAACTGAACGAATACCCGGACGCCATGCCTAATTGTAGTCGTGCACTCCTGCATATGTAATAAATATCCAAAGCCTCTAACGAAATGGATGGAAACTAGTAATAAAATCAGGAATGTATAGATTACTCAATATGCTCCTTAAACATTTCACGTTTCTATATCAGAATCCTCGATCAAAGACATGAGGAAACATATTATATCATCAGGAAAAAAAAACCTAGCATAAGCTGTAAACGATGTTTTTCGTTTTTCATTTTATTCGATTAAACAACACAAAATACCAGTTTAACCGAGGCGAGTAACTGCAGCATGAATAGCTTCAGCCAGGTGAGGCACTGTCTTCGAACTTAGACCTGCCATGCTTATCCTCCTGCAACACAATATCGATCACCCTTTCTCAATTTACAGCTTACAATCTCAATCAACTTAAAGAAAAAAACTAGAAGTTTTACTTTTATGTCGATATATGTTGACTCACCCGTCAGATGTCATGTAAATGTGGAACTCTTTGGTCATGAAGGCAACTTGATCCTGGTTCAATCCGGTGAAAGTGAACATTCCGATTTGTTTGATAATGTGACTCCAGTCACCAGGTGTGCCTGCAAATCAGACAAAGTGTCAATAGCAAAAGGTTGCAGAGTACTGATTCAGATTAAAAAGGAATGAAAAATCAGAGAAAACAAACATTGAGAACAAACCTTTAGCTTGGATAGCTTCATATAACTGTTGGCGCATGCTCTTTATGCGGTCAGCCATTCCTTTCAGCTCGATCGTCCAGTCGTTGTACATATCACTGCCATGATGTATACAAAGAAGGATTAGAAACTTGGAGCAGAATATAATTCCATAAAGTGATTCTTTATAAGCTTTGATAATACATAGGAAAATGTTAGTGATATTTGCATGAAACTTGGCATAACCATTTCAATGCAGCAAGAGCTATCAAATTACTGCATATAGAAGAAACGATGCACATCTCTCTTTCAGCTAGCCTATTAACTCAGGAAAATATTAAGCTCTCCCCTAAACATTTACCTGCTTTTCAGAATGGTGGCAACAATTGATGCTCCATGAATAGGTGGACTCGAATACATGGGTCGCACAACAAGTTTCACCTGGCTCTCAACTTTACTAGCCACATCTGCCGACTTGCAGACCTTCACATAAGATCACAAAGATTAGATGCACTTTTTGAATACTGCGATCTTATACTTAACCATTAGTATTGACTATTATGCCATGTGATGATATGTAGCAAACCCAAAGAAAGATGAACAGATTTCAAGTAACAAATATGCATCCTGAAATGTGAAAGGTTTTAGATGCTTAGTTTTCACAAATATAAGTAGGCATGCCACGGTGAAGCACCAGATATCTGCATGATTTTACTCTTCTGAAGAAAAGATGCAAACATGTGTCGACAATAATGCAGATGGATAGAAACAAATAAGAAACTGAAAAGTTTGGTTCCTTACAATGCTAAGGGCACCAACACGCTCCCCATAAAGTCCCATATTTTTGGCGTAACTTTGAGCAACCAAGCATTCACCGCCATCAGCAACAAAACTACGCACTGAGTGTGCATCTGTGTCAAGGCTACCACTAGCAAAACCCTGCAAATGTGTTAGGAAGTAGGTATCAGACTGCTTTTTTTCTACATCAGATTAGATTCACAGCTTATACTCTACAGGATTTCTGTTCTTTGTAATCAACCATTCCATTAAATAAACAAAGCAAGACCTTTACTAGTTACCTGATATGCACTATCAAAAAAGGGTAATAAGTTTTTAGATCTTATTAGCTGTCGAATCTGTTCCCACTGTTCGGGAGTTGGGTCAACTCCAGTGGGATTGTGTGCACATGCATGAAGTAAGACAATAGCCCCAGAAGGTGCAGCGCCAAGATCCTCGAGCAAGCCTATTTTTTTATTTAGCATCGAGGGTCAGATTTATATGACGAAATGCCATCTTAAGATTTATCTACTTCCTCAAATGGTAAACATAACATTGTGAAAATATAATCAGTACACTTCCGGAATTAACTTCACATTTGGTTATATCAACTAAAAGGTAGGGAAATTAAAGTGGATGAGTAAATCAAGCAAAACTCATGACAAACAAGCGAAATGACTATCAGTGTAACAACCTTGGAAGTCAAGACCTCGGGTAGCAGGATCATAGTAACGGAAATACTCCACAGACAAGCCTGCCATGTTGAAAACTTTGGGATGGTTCCCCCAAGTTGGTTTTGGAATATAAATGACACTCTGAAAAATTTGAGAACTGCAGTTAGCATCCATTCTTCTATTACCTTATTCAGTGACCGACCATCAAAACTAATAAAAAACTAAAAAGCGAGAAGTTTACTTGGTGGTAGTGCTTCTTTAGAAACTCTGCCCCAACTCTCAATGAACCAGTACCAGACAAGCATTGGATTGTAGCAACTCTATTCTCTGCAATTGCAGGACTGCCCAATAAACCAACAATATTTAGAAATTATAATGCCACAACAACTACAAACAGAAACAAAGCAAAACACAATGAAACATTAAAAACCTAAATTAACCAAAGAGGTAAAGATGACAAAAAGCAGTAAATATATTACCTATCACCACCTAGGATGAGCTTAGCACTTAATTTGTTAAAATCAGCAATTCCAACAATGGGAATATACTCCTTGACCCGGGACCTTAGAAAAGTATAGAAAAGTTTTTAGGCAATAGCAAAACAAGAATAAGAAGAGTAAAAACCACACAGCTAATTGTAATAATGATCAAACTCACGGGTCGTTGACGAGCTGTTGCTCTGCCCTTCGTACTGCGTCAAGAACGAGAGGTTTCCCTTCCTTCAGAAAACCAAAGATACCAAAAAGTAACTAATTAAGGTTCCTTAAGCTAACAAAAATAACTAATCAAATCAATTTCAACCATTATACATGGTTAGAAGTTTCAGAGAGAAAACGAAAATTACCTCAGTTCGATAAGCACCAACACCCAAATTAATCTTAATTGGACTAAGATCCTTGTTATAAGCAACAGTAACCTGTTTTTCACAAATCATAACCACAATCGTTAAGAACTCAAAGCATTAGTGTGATAAGTAACAAAAAACTCAAAGCATCAATGGATCATAGATTCATATCCAAACGAGTTATAGTAAAACACATCTGGATCATAGCTTTCTCTCTTCACTTGAAAGACACACTAATATCCATAAAGTAACCTTCGACGATCAGGTTTAACCGTTGAAGAACGGTTTTCGCAATGATTTTCTCGGAAAAGAGAAATGGATCAAAAGCGAAGAGTGAATGAAAATCAACCAAAAAGCAAAACAAAGAGTAAGATGGATCTAGAGAGACGAAGAACATACACCGAGAATAGGATCTTCAGGAGCACGAGCGACGTTTGAGAAGACGGAATCCATAAGAGAAAATTTGAAATGCAAACAGTAGATCAAAGATATGAAAATGAACTAACTGAGAAAGAATAAATTGGCGTGGCCTTTTTATTTTTTCAACAAAGTTTTGTCGAACTATCCAAATTAACTGTGGGCGCAGCTTATTTGTAAATTTCGGTATTACATACCACGATTCGAACTGAGAATTTTTTATTAATAAATTCTGATCAATAGTATGTTAAATAAAAATTGAGTTAGATTTCAAATATTTTAAAAAAAAATTGTTGAATTGCAAATGGTTGTTTGGATACCGACGGTAAATTTACATAATACTGTTTATTTGCACAAGCAAATATAGAGTCTTTGTTTACATTATGTAGAAATTTGGCTATTAAATCAACCAGCTGTGGTCCAATATAATTTGTTGTTAACAAATAAAAAAAATTGTTGAATTCGAATTTACCTATTAGTGTCAAACTAAATAAAAAAAACTCATTATTTATTAGCATATATATATATATATATATATTTACTTTTTACTTTTTGTTTTTTTTCCCGGCAGTTAATTTAAAATGGTCGACGATCTATTTCCCCCTCGAAAGTTTTGAAAACTTCTAAATGTATCCAGAAGTATTCTTAAATACATTTACACATTTGTGAGTGTTGAAGATCTATGTCACCCCAGTTTAAAGTGAAGAATTAATTTCCCCCCCAATTGGTATAATTTGTGGTTAACCGAAGAAACCGAGTTTAATACCGGTTCATTAAGCACGCAAACCAAATGAGTATATTTCGACCCACTTGTTAAACCAGGTGGATGTCGGATCTCGTTTTGTAATTTGGGGAAGAAATTGACGAACCCTAATTTGGGTCTTTCGATTTTGCGAATTGCAGGTGCTTCTCTTTTTCGAATTCGATTGATTGTCTATTCGATTGTGAACGAGATTGATAGGGTTATTAGTGATGTTCAAAGACACATAGATTACACGCATTGAGGATGAAGAGTGAGTGAATTTGAAGATGTTGATTACAAGCTTGAGGAAGCGGTGAGTGAATTTGAAGATGTTAAATTTGAAGATGAACGAGATTGATAGAATTTGAAGATGTTGACAATGTTCAATGGTGAAAGACTCATTGTCTTTGGAATCATTGTCTTTGTTGGTTCAATGTTCAACGTTCATAGCAGAGTCTCAATGTTCAGTGTTCAATGTTGAAAGACTCAATGTTCAATGAATTAAGTATGCTTTATGTTCGAGTTGTATATAGTACTCATAATGTCTTTTATCGATGAATATAATAGTCACAATAGAGATATAAAGTAGCATTAAACGTCAAGTAGTGGAGGATAACACCGAGACAACAACAGCAACAAAAAATAGTACTGAACAAGCCTTTAATATTGATGAAAGGTCAAGTAGCAGTAAATGTCAAAAGCTACAACCAGATCTAGAAAACATATCCCACTAGATCTTATAGATCTAGATACAAAAGCTAAGAAATTTAATGGAAAACACAGAATATAAGATTGCATGTCTTCACTTCCTCTTCAGTACTCTGGATTCTCCTTGGGTTGGGACTGAGATGCTTGAGTGATTCGACTTCTTGGGTCTGTTGTACCTGAGAAGGTACTCCTTGTGAAGCTTGATCTTGAGAAGAGTCTCCATGTGAAGCCTCCTGAAACTAAAAGGTAAAGCTGACTTGCAATTATCTTAGCTCGTTTACCAGTGTGATACCTAGCATTATGAGTAGCTGACTTGCATATTCCACAGTGCATAATCCTTTTCTTTGTTCGATCACCCTTCTTTGTTGGACTTTCATTTGCTCATTTCTTTCTTTTGTTTAACTTCGGTCTTCCTGGTTGTGGAGGTTGAGCAGGTTTTTGGAGTCTCCTTTCATTGGTTACAGGCCAATACTTAGCACCTCTCAAGGGTGTGATGCCCTCAGTGTAAGTCTGTACCCACCTCGATGTCTTGAACCAATGTAGGGTTTCATCTGCGGCTTCTTGCCATGTTTTGAATTTATGTTTGCGTAAATGTGTCGGACACACATTATGTGCTCTATCTTTGGCAGCTCCATCTCCACAGCTCTTAGAGAATACAAAAACAATAATGAGAGAGTATGGTAATTTACAGAGTTACACGAGTTACAGAGTATGGTTATTTACCTTTTGGCGATCAGAAACAATAATGAAACCATCACCATCACCCAGATTCAAATCTTCTTTGATTTGCTTTATAAACCACTTCCAATTGTCTGTGTTTTCTACCTGCACTACAGCCCATGCCAATGGATAGATGGCATTGTTACCATCCCTACCTAATGCCACTAGAAGCTGCCCTTTCATTTTTCCTCTAAGGAAACAACCGTCTACTTCTATTATATGTCTACAAGTGTGCAACCACGATTGTCTTAAGACGTAAAACCTAGAGAACACATCAACTGTTTGTTGATTCATACTAGACTCAATAACAACACTAGAGTTAGGATTAGATTCTAAAATCTCAGCCCTATAATCTCTTAGTCTCTCAAATTGTTCATTGTACTCTTTCTCTATCCATCTTAAGGCCCTATTCCTAGCTGCTTGACACTGAGGCCTAGTCACTCTAATCGTCCACTTTTCATACACCAATTCCCTTATCTTCTCGGGCATATAGTAATCTGGATCATTTCTAATCTTATCTAACCACATCGTAGTCAAAACTGGAACCTATCACATTGACCATTCTGATGGCAACTATGTACGGGTCTAAAATTCCTAACTACCCATTTGTCTGAATCTCCTCTAGTAGAAGCATAAATCCTCCAACTACATCCAATACCTATACATTTGAATGACCGTTTTTTTCTTATTGTACCTTGTTTTCCGAATGTTCCTACAATTCTTCAATGTGTGATCCAAGACGGTCTCTTTGAAAGCCACACCAGAGAAGAACTCTTGGCCTTCAAACAAATGGACATCACCTCTTCCATTCTTCTTCTTCTTCGGCCTATAGTCGGCTTTCTTCTTTGGCCTAGATTCGCCTTCTCCCAACTCTTCATTGTGGTCATCGTCTCCACTATCTTCGCTTTCACTGTCAGGAACACAATCATGGCAAATTGGAGGCTCCTCAATGAAACGCTCCATATTTTCTGCAACATCGTAATTGAACCTCTCCCACATCTCCTCGTCTAAATCGTCTTCATAATGACCTCGATTACTAGTTCCTCCATCGAATTCGACGACATCCATGGTCAATTTCGAACAAATCGATTTCAATTTTACGGATTTAGGGTTCGTGATTTTTGGGAACGAAGAGTTGTTCGGCTGAGTGTTTAATGGGTCTGTAATTGGGTCAAACAACGGGTTAATTGGCCAATTTCGGTTAAAATTTAAGATTTGTCGCGGTTTAAAGCAAATCACGGTGTAATTTACCAATTACGGTTTTGTTAACCACAGATTATACCAATTGGAGGAAATTAATTCTTCACTTTAAACTGGGGGACATAGATATTCAACACTCACAAATGTGTAAATGTATTTAGGAATACTTCTGGGTACATTTAGAAGTTTTCAAAACTTTCGAGGAGGAAATAGTTAAATTATCTATTTGTTGGAAAATTGTCAAAGGTATAACGAAGAGGCAAAACAACTCAAAAAGTATCAAGTATTCTTGTTCTTTCACTCTTCAGCTGCTTCTTCTTAACATCTAACTATCAAGCCTTACAAAAACATAATGCAACAACTTGGGTTTGCTTAATAATAAGCTTTTGTGATTGTTATTAACTATTAGACAGTACTGTTTGTGTACATGATTCTATGATACTGTTTGTACATGTTACTGTGATACTGTTATACATGATTCTGTGAATACAAATAGTGTCACAGAAATTTTGTATTATCTACAAACTGGTTCAAATCTGCAGCTATATGGGAAGCCCAGTCAATGGTTGAACCAAAGAAGAGCTCCCAAAAGCAGAGGTCCAGTGCAAGGACAGATGAAAAAATAAGTAATGCTAAGGTTTGGTACCGATTTAGTGGCCAACGCAAAGCCTCAGCCATTCTCTTGAGAATCGGAAATGAGGTAATCTCTAAGTCCTTTGGATCTCTGATAGACCAAGCTGTTACCCATCTTACCTCTGAAGGAACTAGATCAAACTCTTCGCGAAGTCGTCTGCCCAAGTCAGGCATGTGGCCTCCACCATAAAGAATTGCAACTTTTTTGTGGCCTTGCTCCATTGCTCTTTTTAAAGCTTCTGTAGCTGCTCGGTTTCTCTCACCAATGATGACAGATTTCTCCTCTATGTCTGATGTCGCTTGCGTTAGCCTTCACAAAGATGAAACATAAATAAATACAATTGTAAACTTCCTACTAGCCAACATATATTTGCATGCCCGTTAGATGAGAATGAATCTACTCTCTCTTCCCCTATCTTTCCTATCTTCGAAGCACATAGACAAGTCAAAAGGAAAAAAGGATGTGAAGTATCTAAGGTTAAACAATACGCGTGTCTGAGTTTACATGTGACAGAATGAAAACCTTAGAAATATTAACAAGACCGTTCTTACTCAGATGTCAATCTCTTAGCGAGGAAAACCTTCATAGCAGCTCCAAAGTCAAGCCGTGAAAGTGCTTCCAATTCTGGATAGTCTGACGTTTGGTTTTCAAAGTCAGCACAAAAAGCTCCAATAAGGAAAAGACCCACAAGAGGCATAGGAAAAACCCTTGAAACCCATAGAAGCTTTGACCTCCAGGTCTCGAGACCGTCAGTTATTAAAGCTGGCTGTATCATTGCTTTCGTGGATCTTACAGTCATGTCCCTAGCAAATGAAAAGAAGCTTTCGCCTTTCTCCTTCTGCACCAAATATGAAACAACACAAATGAAGATTAATCAGACATCATTCAACAGATAGTCTGCATTATGGAGGCAAATTAAGTAAAAACTTCTCATTTTCCCTAATAATACAAACATGATACAGGCAACCATAGCCACACTAAAGTAATATACTCAAAAGTGACAGAGACAAGGCGATGATCCAGAGACAGGTAAATTCTGATGGTTTAATCAAGACAAAGCAAACCTACTTGCTTGAGATAGGTTTGGAACAAACCTGAAGTAACTGGAATGTCTCGAAATCGAGATCAGCATGGTACCAGTTTTTAGTATCGTAATTAAGACAGTCTAGCTGAAAATCAAGTGTTAATACTTTTGCCATCTGCCGCTGAATGAACCCCAGAATACTGAAGCCTTTTGAACGTGAATTCTTGAGCCTCTTAGCTGCAATCGGATTTCTTCTGTTTTCCAAAGTCTCTTTACTAGCAACCATCTCATACAAGATAGAATCATATGGTTCAAGCTCCTTTTGGAGAGTTGTGAAGTACCTATAGACTCAACCCCGATATTAAAAACAATTCAATTAGATATGTTTATCTTTCCTTGAAGAAAACTTATGGATACGGTATTATATTATTCCATCTAAATTTCCTTTAATAATTATCAGAGCTAAAGCTAAGAGATTAAGAAAGACTCACTCTTTATCTGCTATATGAATCGTTGAGACCAAATCTACCTGCAATATCAATGAAATGAACATGTTATCAACACAAAACAAAACCCAGATACATGTGGAAACTTAAAATTCGCTGGTGCGATACCTGAAGAAAAGGATTAAGAACATGTAGCCTGCCAACATCGACCAAACAGTCATACAAAAGGAGACCCGGGCAAGCATACTTTCCACATGCCCCATCCGGACAAGCCACCAGTATGTGAGCTTAGACAACCACTAAGCCAACCATACCACATCCGAGAAAGTGCTAGAGACCATTTGGAAGAACATTTCTTGATCGGACAACATGATATGTACCCACCTAGTTGTGGTCATCATAGTGGAGCTGCCAACCATATTGATCGAGGCCCAAACCATGAGGTCTCAAACCGACATACCGAGCCGCACATCCTGAAGAAGTCATCCTTCCCGCCCCAGCCAACAATGACCGCGACCAACCCATTGGAAGCATTTGAGGTACCTAGTAGTAGATTTGATATTTTGTGTCCCACCGGCTATCTTGTTTTAGGTACCAAGAACGTGTATGCATAGCCGAGGGATATACAAACCAACAGACAGAGACTTTCATAGCCGAGAGCAGGCTTGAGTCTCACGGTAACCTGAATGGCAGACTATGAAAGCCACAAGAAGAAATGGACATCACGAACCATGAGAGCTTCCTAGTCATCTCTGAATACCATCTACTAGAAAGCAATCCGCGATCCGCACCAGCAAAAGAATTAGAGGTGTCCACAAATGTCCAAGTCAAGACTCAAGAAGAGCAGCAATGGAATCATGATGAAGCGCCCCAGATTGTCATAAGAATTCCTATAAAAGATACACCATCACACAAACTGCAAGTTATACCAGAGAAAGGTAAGTCCTCCAAACCTTCAAATTTGAAAGATGTGGTTTGTTATAGGTGTCATAAGAAAGGTTACTTGGCTGTAAAATGTTTAGTTAGGCAAGAGACTAAAATCCTAACACTAGAGCTTAAAACGAATTCACATATGCCAACTAATAATCTAGACAATTCGGATTTTATACCTCCTAATTCTAGTATGATGCATTTGCTTTTGTCAAAGGATGTTGAGACATGTATAGGATCCACAAAGGAGTCAAAAAGAGAATCATAGAAACTTTGCTAATCAAAGAGGAACCACCAGATAGCCATCAACAAGTGATTACCAAAGAAGAATACATACACACCAAGGACGCAAAACCGAAAGGAACTTTGGTTCATTTCAAGGAGCTATAGACCCAATTTCACTTAAGCTGTCAAAGGAGGAGGTGTATTGCATGCTATCCCATATACCCCTCAAGGAGAATTCCCCTAACACAACACCACGTTCTCCCATAAATCACAACCTTGCTTTTTCTTTGTGCACGTGACTTGGTTTTGAGGATAAAACTTTTGGAAGAGGGAGAAAATGGTAGGATCCCCGATGGTAGAATTCTCAACCATAGCACATTGACTGCAGGACAAGGCTTAGACTTGGTTGTCGAGTTTTGGCCTAAATACACCAAGGATAAATGGGAGACGACCTTCCTTGGGAAACAAGTCAAAGCCAAAGGGGAGACAGCCTTATTAGGCATGTTTCAGCTGCCTACACTCAATAAATCGTCCAGCACTCAAGACCCGGAGCAGCACACAAGGTGCTCATGTCAACAACCTTCCCCGGAGGATCATGAAGACATACAGTCAATTATCAAGGCGCGCCAGACGCTTAAAAAGGAATTCGGACATAATGTTGATCTCTATGGATTCTTGACTCAACCAGCTAACTCCTCGAGATTGAATCGGCCTAAAAAAGCTTAGCGCCAAGAGTTATGAATTTTATAAGTTGAACCTTCTGCACTAAGGCCTTATTCGCGATAACGCTAACTTTCAAGCAACACAGCCTAGCTCAGGAGCAGCCTTCAATTCGAACCGCTTGGAGGTTATTCTTGGGCCTTTTAGAGATCCAACAAGACTAAGATTGCATCAATTGCCCGACGGATCCTCCAGATGCCCACCTTACAATAAGATGTTTTGATCCGACTCTTTCTAAGGAAAGTTTGGGATCCACTTACCTTAAGAGCTTGCATATTTATGTGTGGCGACCAGGAGACACTCTAAGACAATCAGAAGCATCCAGGAGAGTCTTCCCATGCTCCAGAACTCACACGATTAGGCGAATCCTCCCCATTGAAGACTTTCCATATCTTTGTCGATCACCAAATCTTCTCCAACGGCTCCAAGATCGACGGCCCTCATCACTTTTCCATTGGACACTTATTACTAGGCTATTTCCTTTTTATTTTAAGTATATGATCGTTGTAGTCTCGAGCCTATATAAGCTCAGGCCTTCCTTTTTATTGGATACACTTGAATAATGCAAAAGATGAACTTCTACTTGTTAGAATACTTAGCCGCCTTCTCTTTCTTTTGAGGATTCGAGAACGAGAGACAAGTCAATCTTGTGAGAATTCCAACTTGATGGATCCGAGATTAACAAAGGAATCATCACCCTTCTTTGTGCTTCTCATTCACGCAATTCTGCCAAAACTAGTTTTCACCGGTTTGGACTCACCAAGGTCGGGCCGTTGAATCCATATTCGAGACTTCACTACCGAGGCTCTCATCAATCGTGGTCCCCTAACACTAATTCTAACAAAACCTTATAATTTATATGTAAATAACATGTGTGTTTTTGATATTTAGGTATAAGACAAAAATGAAAGAGGTAGAGGATGAGTTAAGATCGATGGTAACTGTGACTCTTCAAGTGAGTCAATCGGCCGATATCAAAAAAGTCATGGCCAAGATGTCTAAAGTGAACGCTAAACTTGAGGATATCATGCGAGGATTAACTCCTTTCAAGAGGAATCGTAGAATATTACAAGGTCGTAATGAAAGTGTCGTCCAAGAAAAAGAAGGATCTTCAGAAGAAACTGCTGAATGTTCTCACGATGGATCTAACACGAAGTTTGATGCCCACATTAATTGGCATTCACGAAACCGTAACAAACACTTTGAAATGCGATTCTCCTGGAGCGGGTGATGTTTGTTGATGTGACCAATTTAATCAAATCTCTTAAACCTGTTATACTATTAAGGGTGTAAATGGTATCTAAAGAATTGCGCTGAATTTCGAATCTCGTGGATTTTTATTTTATTTTTATGTCAAATAGAATGAAATAATTTGAAATCAAATGGTAACAGCTGAAAATGGAATCTGGCCGAGTATTTCTATTACAAAATAAGAAAAAAATTGTCTAATTGAGTAACTAAACAATATTTTCTTAAAATTTCTAAAATAGCTAATTAATATTTTTGAATATTTTTCTAAATTTTTATAAAAATTAAATTTTAAGTATTTAGTTAAATATTATTAAAAGAATTGTAGTAATTAATTCAATACATATAGCATGCATAATAAACTAAAAAATAAAAGAATTCATAATAAACATAGGAGAACAATCGTATGGGAAAGTCTGCTACCGAATTATATTTAATTAATAATAAACATAAGTATGTGAAAGTCTGCTACCGAAGTATGGGAAAGTCTGCCACCGAAGTTGATTCATCCTTGCTTCTTAAACTTCTCTTCTCAATAGATAGTTATCCACCTGATGGCCGTATAAAATCTCATTCGAAGCCTGAGTATTTGCTGGATCACGTTAATATCTTTGACGAAACTAATGAGATGGGCTATGTGAAATCTTCCTGTCTTGGCTCTTTATTTGATCTTCCTGTTCGTTGATGTTCTTTGTCTGGGAGGTCGTCCATGGCCTTTATCAAAGACGCTTGTCACAGACAAAGTCAATGAGTTGTGGTTTGTCTTCGGCGGACATCTGCTTAGGTTTTCTCTCCGTGAATTTGCTTTGACAACTGGTCTATCCTGCTATCCATTTCCTGATGTTAATTACGTGAAAGACATCCAGACTCTTTCCCTAATCGAAGAACCTTACTAGACCACTCTCATGGGTGATGTGGATTCTGTTGAAATTATGGACTCGTTGAAAGAAAACAAATGTAAGCCTCATAAAGAAGAAATGGACAGGTTTTGTGCCTTGAGGCTTGCTATGATTGTTACTTTGGAAGGTATTTTACTTACCACCTCATCCCCTGTCACAGCATCACCTCACATTGTTGAGATGATGAAGGATTTGAGTCACTTTGAAGCCTATTTATGGGGTCGTGAGTGTTTCTTAATGACCATATTAATGGTGAGAACTGGGCCGAAGAATTTGGATGAGAATGCATTATGTGGGAAGCTTTTGCAGTCGCACACGAGGAGAATGGAGAATATGAGTATGGGGCACCGAGTAGATTACCACCTGAGCAACGATGCCTTTGAGGGTGGAGGAGATATTGGGTGAACGACCTATCATCCAAGAGATCAAAGAGTTCCATGAAACAAACAAAGCATTAGGGGCACCGAATCTACACATAGCCTTGCCCCATATTTGTTCCGAGTAACTGTAGTGGAGAAAGAAGTGTTCCCTTGTTTCTAAATGTGAAGAGCAAAATTTACAAGAGTTGTCAACTTCCAAACCCCAATCAAGCATTATACTCTTCACAGGTAATCGGTTAAGATTAGTATAAAGGTCACCAAATCATCAAAGGATCAAGAAAAGGCCAAAAGAAGATTTTCTAGAAAAGTCAACATTTTGGACCAGAAAGTCAACGGTCGGTGGTCATGGACCGCATGAAGGCCATCGGGTCGAGAGGCATTTACCGCGGGAAGGTTTACATGTACTGCAGTATGTGGTCAACAGACGGATGGGAAATCTAACGTACGGGTCGTATACTGCGGGTAGTGGATGGGTCGAGAGACGTGTATTTTGGGTCGAGTCACGGACGTACAACGGGTCGAAATCAGTATGTACCGCATGAAGGATCTAGTACGTACCGCTGGTAGGATCCAGTATGTACTGCGGTTGGGCTCAGCACGTACCACGGGTCTAGGATACATGTATGTCGGGTAGGATCCAGTACGTACCACAGACGAGCTCGGTACTTACCGCGGGTCGAGGAAGTGCGTACCGTGGGTCGAGAGTCTACGTACCGCGGTACGGTCAACGACAAATTGTAAAAGAAACATGTGACTCTCCTTTATGCTAATTTCAAGGCTAAGGAGATGTCACTTTCAATGTTGGGAAGTCCACTTCCTCTCTCCTCTCAAACGGCCACAATGTTTTGAATCTATTGTTTCCTTAGTGCTAAATCAACCTTATTGTAACGCTGTAAATAGATTGTATCTCCTATTTGTAAAAAACTCAGTAAATACGAAAATAAGTGTTTACAAATTCTCTCTTCATTTAAGCTTAAGTAAGTAGTTTCCAATGTAGTTTCTAGGGTTGTTTTGCTCGTGTAGAGGCTGCCCAATGGCAGACCTCTACCCAAACACTTCTATGTCTCCACCAAACTCTTCTTATTCTTTCTTTATGTTTATGTATATCTTGATAAATGGTTATTAGATCCGAGTTCTCCTTAGCACACAAACTTCAAGTGTT
>JAKUCM010000803.1:0-81968 GCA_023374145.1 Lepidium sativum | reverse complement strand
ATGCAGATCGATATTCCACAATCCAGTTCTTCCCAGGAGAGAACAAGAATTCAACATCATCTACTAACTGTCAAAGACCAAATAGTGTCGTCCAAAATCGTTAGCTATGGTGGTTGCTAGAGATAATCAAAAGCGCATATATACTTACCCCTAAGACAGGACTTTCGTATTCCACATGAACATAGTCATCCTTCTTCTCCACAATCCGAGGAGTAAATTTATCAGGTTTTGTCGAATTAATCTGTATATCAATGGTGATCAGCGATTGCAAATGGCGACGATTTGATTTACACCTTCAGATTTTATACTTCATGGTTAAAAGTTCTTACAACATTAAGAAGCTCTTTCATTGCAACTTGTCTGTTTACAGGCGTTTTCCTTCCACCATTATAGTTCCTGCCCAGCAAGTACAAATTTGATCAATTCTTCAAAAGCAGAAGATCAATATCTGAGCAGAAAGCTTTTGATTTACCATGGAGGAGCATAATGCACTCGATCGCTTATATTTTCTGAAGTGGAGATACAATTATTTGTTGCAGGACATAAAGCAAGTCTCTCGTTCTTCTGTACTCCAAGATAATCTGGTTTTTTCCCACTAAACCAATCACAGACATTTCATCTTCGTTGTTGTCTTACCATCACAAAACCTGAGCCGTGGAATGTAAATTTCCTTACCTGAGCTGGAATATAGCTCCGATCATAGCTATTTCACTGCTCCTTAGAATGATCTCTCTTACAATTTCACAGAATTTTCAAAATTAGATATTTCGTTCTGTGATAAACAGACACACAGAGACAGAGAGATAAAAAGAAAGTACCTTCGACCAATTAGCTTCTGATTTTTGTCATCTGCACTCTCTGGAATCGAGGAGATGATTCTTCGAGCATCGAAGTAATCCTTTTTCCGGCATCTATGGTGATTCATTCGGTACAAGCAAGTGGTCGGTGACGCTATGGAAGCCATCTTCACTAGTTAGGATTGCTCTTTACTCTTTGGACTAGAAAGAGCAAGTAACGAAATTCTTACAGAGCTTAATGGGCTTAACAATATCTATCAATTGTTACAAAGACACTAATGACTTCACGGAAATCGTAACAAAAAGCCCGTCTAGCTCAGTTGGTAGAGCGCAAGGCTCTTAACCTTGTGGTCGTGGGTTCGAGCCCCACGGTGGGCGAATTAGCCATAACTGTTGTGTAAAAATATCGTTTTGTTTATCTCTGAAAGTATCGTTATTGACTTTTTATCTATCGGGAAAATTACCGAAATCACATTTTAGACGAAAGTTCCAATTTTTAGGCTCCTGAATGACTCTGATTGACTCAAATTTTTGTAAGTTACAAATCTTTAATTTGGTCCGAAATTTCTTGTTAGCTCCAAAAGAGGAAAAACAAAGCTAAGAAGGAGAAAAAGTCTCATTCTTCAGGCTCTCCCCATAATCTTCATAGTCTCATTCTCTCGTTGACGGGCTCTTTGCATCTAAGAATTATCACTAATTTATCCCTTAAACCCCTTCTTTGATTTTGTTTCCAGACTTAAAAACCCTAAAAAGCTTTAAACTTTTTCCAATTTTCTCAGAAACACCTTCTTTCTTTCCTTGGTTTTGAATGATTTTTCTTGACCACGCGTCTTATCTCTGCCTCCACTAGCAAAGAAATCAAACCTGAAGAGACCGGAAAAAAGAGTTTTTTTAGAAAAAAGGAATTTTGCAATCGATCGTTGCTTTGACTATGCATAGATCTGGTACAGCAATGGCGTGGAACGTATTCAAATTCTGTACAGCCTTAAAAGGTCTTGGATCGATCATGATCCTTTTGGTTCTTGGTGTTGTCGGTGTTACTTATTACGCAGTCGTTTTGACTAATTATGGACCAGCACTATCTCAAGGCGGCCTTGATTCTCTTGTCGCCCTTACTATCTTAATTCTCTTCCATTTCCTCGTAAGCAAATATATTACCCAAATCAATCTCCCGTTCATAGATTGTAGTTAGGAATACTTGGGTGATTGGAAAGCTTCGAGCTTTAGTCAATTTGGTCAACAAAGTTTGGTTTTTAGATGTGAAGTCATGTTATTTTTAGATGGTGGTCTTGTGAATATAGCCTAAGATGTGCTTTAATCTGCTGCAGCTGGCAATGCTTTTGTGGAGCTACTTCTCTGCTGTCTTTACTGATCCTGGTGCTGTGCCTCCTAATTGGAGACCATCTACTGATGAAGAAAGAGGTGAATCGGATCCATTGAACAGTTTGGAGTTCGTTGGTCTACAATCTGATTCTGCAAACCCAAGAGTTCGGTTTTGTAGAAAGTGCAATCAACTAAAACCTTCCCGTTGTCATCATTGTTCTGTTTGTAAGTTTCCTCACATTCTCTTTTCATTACCATATATATCGATAGAGTGTCTGGAAACTCGGTTGTAGTGAGTTTGATTCAATCCAGGTGGTCGGTGTGTATTGAAGATGGATCACCATTGCGTTTGGGTTGTTAACTGTGTAGGAGCACTGAATTATAAGTATTTTCTTCTATTCTTGGTAAGTTAACCATTAACACTAAGTTTATTGACTCTTCAGCTTGCAAATCCGGTTCTCGTGTCACAACTTTTGTGTGTGTTTGACATTGCAGTTCTACACATTTTTAGAGACGACTCTCGTGACTTTGGTTCTTATGCCGCACTTCATTGCATTCTTTAGTGATGAAGAAATACCTGGAACCCCAGGCACTCTTGCGACTACCTTTCTTGCATTTGGTATGTACGGACTTCCTTTATGTGGCATTTAGTGTGCTTAGTTTCATTTACTGATCAATTTCCCCTTGTTTCCTCATACAACAGTATTGAACTTCGCATTTGCTCTAAGCGTGATGGGTTTCTTAATCATGCACATTTCCTTGGTAGCTGGCAATACCACAACTATAGAGGTAATTGCTTTCTTTTCTTTTGACATGAATCCTTAAAGTTTTGGTACATCCTATGACCAAAGCTCGTGGCTTCTTTGGCATAATTTAGAGATTGTTAGAGTTTTTGTGCATCTCACGGCTTAAGCTTTGAGCTTTCATTTACTAAAATGAGAATTTGGATCTTTTGACTCCTTAACAGTCAGTGCATCCCCTGTGGCTAAAGCTAAGAGCTTTCTTTGCTCTAATGAGAATTTGGGCCTTTGGATTCTTTACCTTCTCAGTGCATCCCTAAGAAAGTTTTCTAATGAAAATATCTTGGTGTTGAGTTGTGAGCAGGCATATGAGAAGAAAACCACTTCTAAATGGCGGTATGACCTCGGTAAAAAGAAAAACTTTGAACAGGTTAGTTAAGGTCATTGGCAGTTATAAGTTCCTTTCTTTTCCTCCCTCACGTTGGTTATAAGTTCCTCACTTGTGGATTTATTGTGTTTACTGTTTAGGTATTTGGAATGGACAAGAGATACTGGTTAATCCCAGGATACTCAGAAGAGGATCTAAGGCGAATGCCAGAGCTGCAAGGACTTGAATACCCTTCGAGACCCGACTTTGATTCTCAGTAATTCTGAAGAATACGACTTTGATCATAATCACCATCCCATGTAAAACAGCAATACGTAGAAAACAGAGAAAGTGGTACTTTAAGGAGAGATCAAACTAACATCAAGATTGATGCTTCACTTTAGGCAGTGTAATGTCTTCCCATGGAAGGCTAAATCTTGTGGGTTTTTAATGAAGGAAGTTTACTATTTAGCTTTCGTTGGGCTACATATATGTTCATCTTCTTCAATAGTTCACATATGTGATGTTATGATATATGTAGAAACGAATCATTTGTCTAAATTCTCTACTGTTTTTGTTTCAATCAGCTTTACGCAATAAGATAAAGTCATATATAAAATTCACATCAATACAAATAAAACTCTCAAAAGTTCATGAAGTACCGAAACAAATACAAAACCATATAATGTCTCCAAAATTAATGAAGGAAAAAGTACCGATGCAAAGATTCGAACCATAAATCATCATCAAAAACATTCAATAGTAAGATCCATCATTACCTTCAGGAATTAGTTCCATGAGTTTGGTCACTTTGGCTTCTGTCATTAACTTCTTCATTGGAGGATAAACCGATGTCTGAATCATCAAATTATTAAACACAGTCCCTTGCCTCACCAAAAGCGACGCTAACGCAAACGCTTCTTCATTTGAAGCATTGAAATTATACATCCATACAGTATTAACGCTGAAGTAAACGTCTGGAAACATTTTTATATCATCCCACCATTTTTTATCTGCTACATCACCTTCTTCACTAGAACCATTGTTGTCCTAAAAAGCAACATATGTATGTGTACATTAGTTAGGATTAAACCATGAAGAAAACCAGAAATAAATAAATGTATCTTCAGTCGGAAAAGTCTAGTTAAGTGGTTAAATATCGAATTTTTCGCATTAGAATTACGATTCTAGTGTCTAAGTAGCCTAGCATGATATAAGATAGGTTATGGATTGACTTTACCGATCTAATTGTTTGGAAAAAATGTACCTTGAGGATAATTTCAAGCTCCTTCATTTCGTCTTCCCATAAAAGCAAAACTTCCTTCAGAATCTCAACTTCTTGTGGATTTGTCACGTCTACACTCACTGATAAAGATCCAGTTCGTTTCATATCATAAAATTGGCTCATTATAACCTCAAGCCAAATGCTTCTTTTCTCCTACATTCATCATATATACATCAAACATGTCAAAAGATTTATTCAAAACATTTTCTAGGTATCCAGAACGCAATTGCTTGTACTAAATTATACCTGAGCGAGACATGTTATGTTGAAGCTCATGTGAGGAGAAGTCCCAGCAAGCCAATAGTTTCGATTAAACCCGAGTTTAGGAGCATGAAGAATGAAGCTATGTATTTCACAATACATGTATTTGATGTCAAGAATCTCCAAACGATCTGCATTCACTTCAATAGTATTGAGCAAAGTAGCACAAGATACTTGCAAGACCTCTAGGTTCTTGTTCTCGATCTTCAATCGATTGCGTCGACTAAGGGCTGTGATTTGCAACACAAGAACCTCAAGGGAAGAGCAAAATGCAAAAACTCTGTTCAAGACACTAACATCTGCAACAATGTCAAGTAGCTTGAGGATCTTAAGGTTGCAGCAACTGTTGAAGGCCTTTGTCTCAGTTAACTTGTAACGAGTTAGTGACAGTGAAGTGAGACTGTCATGAGAGAATATACTCCTGGGAAATTTGAGTGGATTGTATCCATTGAAAGGACCCATACAGCCAATAAAGTTGATAAGTGTGAGCTCTTTGGTGTGTTTCACACGAGTCACTGTTTGGATCCAGTTTGCGAGTGTACCATCTTCACATTGAGATACGAAATGTGCGATTGTGCATACTCTCTAAGTCGCCAATGTGATTGTTCAAAGTCTGAAGAACACAAAAGTTATTAACTCAGAAACCTCAATTGTACTTATTAACTAAAACATATGCATGCAAGATTGTTAAGTTGTATGAATAGATAAATCTATATATCAAAAAAAAGGTATCAATAATTGACTTGTGTGAATTTATTTTATGATGAGTAAACTCAAGAGATAAGTAATGTCTTAATAGATTTGATTCACTATACATAAACATTTCTTAATTGATTCAGAAGTCATTTTCAAATCTATATTGTGATTATATATAACTTTGCATAAATATCTGATTTTTGTCCCCAGAAACCGTTGTATAATATATCATAAAATTTATTTTTGGTGCGGAAAACTGTTATCTAATACGATAATTTGTTGTTCGCCCCGAAAAAAACAGTACGTAACATGATATACACAAACATTCATTTCCGCACGAGAAAACCGTTTGCTAGCATAATATTCACTGAAGTTCATCAATCAACTTGTGTGAAATTATTTTATGAGCAAATCCAAGAGCTAGATTGATATTTTGATAATTTGATTCACCAGATATATCATGAAAAAAAATTATGACGTGGAAAATTGGTTATCCAACATTTTCCACGCGAAAAATCTCTATCTAACATAATATACACAAAAAAAATATTTTAGTGTGGAAAAATGTTATCTAACAAATTATTTTTAGCGCGAAAACTTATTTCATTGGTGTGTTTTTTCTATCATGATTCATCAATCAAGTTAAGTGAATTTGTTTTATGAGCAAATCCATGAACTAGATTAATATTTTAATAGATTTGATTCATTATATATATATATATATATAGTATATATCATAAAATATTTGTTCTCAGACATAGAGATCGTTATTTAATATTTCCGCAGAAAAGCTTCTACCTAATATAATATATACACACAAAATTTTTGGCGCGAATAATCGTTTTTTACAAATTTGTTTGTAGGACGAAAAACTTATTTCACTAATGTGTTTTTCTGTCATATTTTAGTTATTTATGAAAATTGTATAAAATCGAATGATTAAGACAAAACCTTTGAGAGAAAATGATTGATGAGGAAAAGAAAAGTGAACAAACCTTGGTTATTGATTTAGCAAAACGAACAGAAACTTTGTGAACACGTTTAGTAGGGACTGTTTTCATGATTTTGGTCATATCTAGAAAAAGATGAGGACTATGTTTCCATAAACCCACCCATCTTTTCGACAAAACACTTGTCTTCACGGCATTTTCGGTTGATAGTCTCGACAGGATTTTATGTAATAGATCATCCGGAAGTTCGCTTATACGATCTATGTGCACACCTCATTTCTCTTGGTGGTCTCCACAAATATTTGTATCTTGCAATTGATGATGATGATGATGATTGTGCCTTCATCATCATTGGATCAAAGCTAGAGGAGAGAAATTGCACCTTGACTCATAAACTATTTCAAGAGAGAAGAGAAATTTTAACCCAAACAAAGAGATAAGAAAAATGGAATTGATTTGTGCGTAAGAGAACTGTTTATGAAACTTACATGAAATGATAAGATTTTTTTCATTCAAATGTAGTATTAATTAGTTTTTAAGATTCTGGAGGTTAAATGGAAATAAAATATAGTCCAAATAAATAAAAATATTAAAATAAAAAGAATGCACAACTTGCTAGTTTTATTTATTTGGGGTAATTAATATTTTAACTTTATTTTGACCTTTATAATTAAATAAAAACAAATGGAATATCTAATTAGTTGGTCATTTGCTGTTTATTGCATGCTTATAAATGGTAAATTTGGATTTCTTTGGAATGATAATAACTTCCAATTGGCCTTCTATATTGCAATTTATTTTTGTTGTCATTATCATAATATATTTTGACTAAGTGAGGTGAATAAACGTTTACTAACGCTCAACAAGTGTTAATATCCAAATTTTGGATCTATGTGTTTAATCCAACGGCTAGGAACCTTCTTCAAATCATTACCACCACCATTGGCTTGCCACGTTTAAAACATCTAATCCTGACTGGTAAAAAGATACTTATCTCACGACATGTTTGTCTCCTTTTAAAACACCGTGCCATTTGAATCGAACACGTGACGTTTTCCCTAATGGGTTTTTATAATCTGGGCTTTAATGCCTCTTTTCTTTTAGAATGGGCTTTTACATAAAAACTTCGGCCCATTATGTTTCGGAAAAATAAAAGGGTTGTACAAACATAAGATGCGATATATATAGAGAAGATCATCTTTAGGGTTTTGATAGTCTCTAGCGCAGTCGCAGCTGGAAGAAACCGAAGAAGAACTATCTTAGCTTAAAGAAGATCCGTTCGCAGTCGCCGTCATGGGTCGTATGCACAGTAGAGGGTTTGTTACTTCTTCTTATCTGATTGAGTGAGTATTGATTGGAAAAATTCGTATCTTACATTCTTCATATCTGTTTTGTGTTCTGTAGTAAGGGTATGTCGGCATCTGCATTGCCGTACAAGCGCTCACCCCCCAAGCTGGCTCAAGACAAACCCCTCAGGATGTAAGATTTGTAGCCTAATCTAGATTTCTGTTTGTTTACAATTTCAATTTGTTTGGAAATCTTGCTAGCTTTCGCCTGGCTAAGTATAGTGTCGATTATAGTTTCCGAGGTCATTTTCATTTAAGATTTGTTGGTCATGGACTCCAAATGTTATTGGTGTGGTGACGTCTTTGGAATATTTTGTTTGTTAGTTAGTTCTTCATCCTAATGCGATGATACAAATAATTGATAATCGTTGGTAAGATTCACTAGCAGATATTTTTTGGGGGGATGTGTTGATTAGTCTCGTCTAAGAGCAATTGTTGGTTTAGTGTTTGCTAGTGTGAGGTGTTTAGTCAGATTGTTCCTGACGTTTATTTTGATGAATATTTATAGGTTGATGAGTCCCATCTGCAAGTTTGCAAAGAAGGGTTTGACCCCATCGCAGATTGGTGTCATTCTTCGTGATTCTCACGGTATTCCACAAGTGAAAAGTGTTACTGGAAACAAGATTTTGAGAATTCTCAAAGCTCACGGTACCATTCGATTCTTCTTAAAGTCTTCCTTTAATGTCTTCTTTGTTTTGTGACCAAACATTAAGGTCTTTTGATATTACCTTAAGGTCTTGCACCTGAGATTCCTGAAGATTTGTATCACTTGATCAAGAAGGCAGTTGCAATCCGCAAGCATCTTGAGAGGAACAGGAAAGACAAAGACTCCAAATTTAGGCTTATTCTCGTTGAGAGCAGAATCCACCGTCTTGCTCGTTACTACAAGAAGACCAAGAAGCTCCCACCAGTCTGGAAGTAGTAAGTACTCAGAATCCACCGGCTTGTTTAAACATATTGGTTTAATCATCGTACTTTGAAAATTGATCCATCTTGCTTTTGCAGTGAGTCTACAACCGCAAGCACACTTGTGGCTTAAGAAGAAAAAGAGCTGGTAAAGACCTTAACAACGATCGTTTCATTGTCTGCATTGCGACTACAGTTCATCTACATCTGGTCCTATGTATCCGTTTTTGTTAGTTTTGATGGGTTACTACTTATAATGACATTTTTATTTTAGGGAACAAATTTGTTTATGCAATCTTTCAGACTGGTTGATTTTCCGATGTCAGTGAGTTATATTTTACACCTCCGTTGCTCTTTTTGTACTGCAGAATCTTACTATCACGTCAATACGGCGTCGTTCGTCATTAATGGCGCGTAACTATCCATGGTCACTTAAATATGAATGGGCAATATGGACTGGCCTAAATTTTGATGGGCCTTGATATCGATGCGCTTAATTATAGATGGGCTTTAATATAGATGGTTACTTTATATCGATGTGCTTGATTATATGGATTAAATATGTAGAAGGAGGTCCTTTATAAGGGAGGTTCGATCAGCGGCTAAATCCGGTTCTTCATTTACACGTGTCACATGCGTGTGAGCTCAAAAGTTAAAACTTTCCTGGGCCAAAAGGAATTCCATAGGCCTATACTGTGCTATATTGGGCCTATAGCCCATTTTGAAAAGGAATCCGAATATGCTAATTTCCGTGGCATTATAATCTTCCATGACTCTTTTGGGATATTCGAAGTTAATAGGTCCTACGTTTTTGTTGTTATCTTCAATTCAAATATCAACGTCTTGTTTTGTTAGTTAAGCTTAGGATAGGATGTGGATATTTGGATTTGCAATGTACAAATATTCACCATACTTTCAAAATCGCTCGTCACCAATAAGAGTGATGGGCTCCAAATTTGGATATTCCTTAAAAGACCCAATCTCTGTAATCATTCTTGTCCACAGATATACATATTACTGACCACAGTACTTGTGTCTCTTTATGTTTTGTACACATGAAGAAATGGCGGGAAACTTATGTTTAAACTTCAAACATTTAACAACAATACATGATTGATTATTTCATTGTCTTTCTAATTCATTTCTCTTCTCAAATCCAAAAACTATGTTAAGAAACAAAAAGTGAAGGTCTTTTGTCTTTGTTGCACTTTTATTTGGATATATAAGACAATGTTGTGAATAGCTTTGCATCCAAATCAAATTCGGATGAACTCCAATGGCAATTATCTGGTCTTAAATGAGGGACTTAGCAGCATCAACAACAGCTTCAACGGTGATACCAAACTCCTTGTAAAGAATGGGTGCTGGTGCACTAGCCCCGAAAGAATCAACACCAATGGACTTTCCTCTGCCTCCAACAATCTTTCCCCATCCGAACGTTGAAGCTGCTTCAATACTTACTCTAGCCGATACAGCTGATGGCAACACACTTTCCTTGTATTCATCAGATTGTTCATCGAAGAGTTCCCAGCAGACGAAAGACACAACCCTAACGGTTTTGCCTTCTTTCTTAAGCAAATCTGCAGCCTGTTGAGCAATCTCTAACTCAGATCCAGTTCCAATCAAGATAACATCAGGTTTGTTGCCTGTAGAGTTGTCAGAGATTGTGTATCCACCCTTCTCAACTCCTTCAATGGATGTACCTGGAAGGTGAGGCAGCTTTTGCCTGGACAAAGCTAAGATAGATGGAGTCTTTCGTTTGGTGACAGCAATCTTGTATGCACCGGCTGTTTCATTTCCATCAGCAGGGCGGAACATAAGAGTGTTGGGCATGGCACGGAAACTTGCCAAGTGCTCAATGGGCTGATGGGTTGGTCCATCCTCACCAAGACCAATGGAATCATGGGTCATAACATAGATAACACCAGCTTCAGACAAAGACGAGATTCTCATGGCACCTCTCATGTAGTCAGTGAACACAAAGAAAGTTGCACAGTAAGGGATAAGACCAGGGCTGTGAAGGCAAATTCCATTGCAGATGGCTCCCATTCCATGTTCCCTAACACCAAATCTAAGATTTCTTTCCTCAGGTGTGGCCTTTTGGAAGTCGCCAAAGGCTTTCAGCAATGTCATGTTGGAAGATGCAAGGTCAGCACTTCCACCAAGGAAACCGGGAACAACTTTAGCAAGGGCATTGAGACATTGCTGTGACAGGTTTCTGGTGGCATCACCTGGAGACTCTGGTGTGTATGCCTAAAAATGGAAAAATTTGTTATAAAAGCCATATCTAGAACACCAGCTGGGTTGTATGCAATTGAAACGAGAGATCTACTTACAGGTAGTGCCTTCTCCCAGCCAGCAGGTAATTCACCTGTGATAATAGATTTCAACTCTGCAGCTTCCTCTGGGTACTTCTTTTCATACGCTGCAAACTTTGCAGTCCAGTCAGATTCAAGAGCAGCTCCTTCAGGTGTATGACGGCTCCAGTGGCTAGAAAAATGCAAGTCAAACAGTAAGTCATCAAATAACCTTCATAGCAGAAAAACCAAACTGAAGAGTGGTTTGGATTCACATACCTTTTAACTTCCTCAGGTACCTGGAATGGCTCATAGGGCCATCCAAGGTTATTTCTAGTAGCCTCAACTTCCTTCTCACCAAGTGCAGCTCCATGGGACACTGTATGAATTCGCCTTGTTGGGAGACCCATAACCAATTGTAGTAGTGACCTGAATATTCATAGGGATCAAGCAATATTTTAAATCAAAACTAAAGGTCTTTAACCAACTAGTGTTTTATGGTTAAAAAAACTTCTGTGAAGTTACCTTAATCAATGTAGGTTTGTCAGTAACAGTTTTAGCTTCCTTAATGGCAGCACGGATCTCATCATACCCGGTGTTTCCATTCTTCACCCAGATAACATGCCATCCAAGGGCTTCAAAACGCTTGTCCACATTCTCAGTAAAGGCAATTTCTGTGTCTCCGTCAATGGAAATGTGATTGTCATCGTAGAAAGCAATGAGCTTTCCAAGTCCCCAGTGACCAGCTAGAGAGCAAGCTTCATTTGAAATTCCCTCCATCTGACAACCATCTCCGAGGATACAATATCTAGACAATCAATCGAAATTCATATAAGAGCCAATATATAAACCCAGAATGATGCCATAAGTATGGGCACGAAAAGATTGACAATATATTACGTGTAGTGGTCGACAACTTCAGCATCGGGTTTGTTGAATCTAGCAGCCAAGTGCTTCTCAGCAAGAGCTAACCCAACAGCATTGGCGATTCCTTGTCCAAGAGGACCTACATAACAGCCAAAGTAGAGCGCACAATTGTAAGCATAGACCTAGAAGGCTTCTGAGATTTACAGTAAACATAAGACAAAGAAGCAAAATCGCAAACCTGTAGTGACTTCAATTCCAGGAGTCTCGAAATTCTCAGGATGTCCTGGTGTCTTGCTTCCCCATTGACGAAATTGCTTCAAATCTTCCTCCTAATAGATCAAATCCAACATTTTGTCA
Organism: Lepidium sativum; assembly: GCA_023374145.1. Lineage (NCBI taxonomy): Eukaryota > Viridiplantae > Streptophyta > Magnoliopsida > Brassicales > Brassicaceae > Lepidium > Lepidium sativum. The sequence continues at coordinate 69,776 of JAKUCM010000803.1, read as the reverse complement.
GTGAATAACTTTCAGCTACTTTAAGAAGCCATAATATGAACATCAAAAAGATTGAGTCTATTAAGCTTACAGGTAAATCTACACTAAACTTACTACATTTTCAATTATAATCAGATCGAAAGCAATTTGCTAGTTTCAATCAACTAAAGGGCTAAATAAACCATCTTCAGCAGAAACAAAGAAAAATATCACTGACCTGGACACTGTCGAATCCGGCAAGATGAAGCAACGAGTAAAGCAACATACATCCATGTCCAGCAGATAGAACGAACCGGTCACGGTTGAACCAGTAAGGGTTCTTCGGGTTATACCTCATGACCTCATCATACAAAATGTGAGCCATTGGAGCACAACCCATGGGAAGGCCAGGATGACCTGATTTCGCCTTCTCCACCGCATCGATGGCCAAAAACCTAATCGAGTTGACCGATTTGTCCACAATTGACGCATCAGTTGTCGGCTCGGCTGTCCCAACAGCTGCAGCACGAACGAGAGGACGGAGAGAGCGTGATATTCTCATGGATGAAGCGCTACGTCTACGAGACGAAGAAGAGGCTCGTGAGCCAGTGGATTTGAGTCCAGAGAAAGCTGGTAACGAGACACCACGCTGGTCAGAGCCATGGTGAGAGATAGCACGAGCAAGAAGAGCTTGTGAGAGAGCGAGGGAAGAAGTAGAAGCCATGGATTTGATCGCTCTCTTGTGATAGAGAGATAAAGAGAGAATGAGGTTTGGTGAAGAATTGTAGAAGATGAGGGACTCTCTGCTTAACTTATTTTATGAGTGAGATGATTTTTAGCCAACCAACCAACCAACTATTTCGCCATCTCTTCGTCCTCACTAAGGGACAACTCCGATCAAATCTGACCGTTGAATCCCACTAAAGGGTATAATCTTGACCGCTGATTAAGGCTAAGAGTTTAGTGATCCTCTATGACTTTCGTTTTTTTATTACCATTTTTTCTATTCAATTAGTCTTTGGATTTTCCGCCGTAATAAATATATCTTTTATATAATAAAAAATGATGAGAAAAAAAAAGATTCAAGCATAACATTTCGTTCCATTTTTTTACCCCCAAAAAAAGAAAGAAATATTATACTTTTTTATTCTTGAATATACAAAATCTAGAAAGAAATTCAAGTAACGAATACGGTACAAGGGATTGTTACAATGTTATCCACGCCTACCAACTCTAGTAATGGGCCTGTAATTAAGCCAGTTTAAGAAATGAACGGGCCTATTATTTGGGTCCAGTATAAGACTAATGGGCCTTAAACTGAAAACCTCTCATCTCGTCGTCACCGATGTCTGATTTTCCGGTACAATCACTGAGAGAAGATTATCGGCAAGCGGGAATTAATTGAAATCATCTCCGCTGATTCGGTAATGGCTTCTAGAGGGAAGGAAGATGATCAGGCGAAGGTCGAAATCGAGGCGGTAGTAAATGTGGAAGAGGAAGAAGACGATGAGCATGACTCTAAGGAGAGAGTTCTACAAAGGTACTTTTTGCAAGAATGGAAGCTCGTTAAATCCCTACTCGATGATATTGTTTCAAATGTCCGTGTCGTTGATCCTAATTCTGTTCAGAAGATCCGATCGATTGTATGCTTCTTACTCTTTTAACTTCATCTACTTGATCGATCCGTGTTTCAGTGTTATGTTGATATACTTTTCCGACCTTTTTGTTGTTATTTTAGATGGATAAATACCAGGAGCAAGGTCAACTAGTGGAACCTTACTTAGAGAGCATAGTTTCTCCATTAATGTTTATCATCCGCTCGAAGATTGTTGAATTAGAAGCGAAACCTGATGAAGTTCTTGAAATTATTAAGCCAATAAGCATAATTATTTATGCTTTAGTTACCGTATGTGGGTACAAAGCTGTTATCAAGTTCTTTCCGCATCAAGTATCCGATTTGGAACTCACGGTGTTGCTCCTGGAGAAATGCCATAGCACGACTTCCAATTCTGCCTTGAGGCAAGAAAGCACTGGTGAAATGGAGGCCAAATGTGTTACTCTTTTGTGGCTTTCAATCCTTGTATTGGTCCCTTTTGATATATCTTCTGTTGATACAAGCATTGCAAATGACAAGACTTTTGGTGTGGACGACCTTGCTCCCTTGGTAATGAAGATATTAGGCTTCTGTAAGGACTATCTAAGCAGTGCTGGACCAATGCGCAGGATATCAGGATTGCTTCTATCTAAACTTTTAACCCGTCCGGACATGGGAATAGCTTTTGCAAGGTCTGTTCCTATCACCATTGGTAATCAAGTATGTTTCGCTTTGAATGCTTGACTTCACTAATCAGATTGTTTACTGCTCTTTACACTTGTAACCTGTACTAGTTACTCAACTTGAATGATAAAACTAACTTTTCTTTGTTGTATTGTGGCATTTTCGTTTCAGCTTTTTTGAGTGGACGCATGAAGTTTTATCTTCGAAGGAAGAGAGTGTCACTGATCACTTTCGCTTGCTTGGAGTAATGGAAGCTATGGCTGCCATCTTTAAGGTTTCTTGAATTTGTAACCTGGTTTGTTCACTTTTTTAAAATATCGATCCAGGTTGAATATGTCAGGCATATATAGATGTCAGCACGTATTCTGTCTGATCTGTCTGGTTCTTGTATCTTGTAGGAAATTTGGTTTTTACGGCTTAAGTTGTTACATTTTGCATCGGGATCTTATATGTCTACTCATATTGGCAGACTGCTAGCCGGAAAGTGTTGCTAGATGTGCTTCCTGTTGTTTTGAATGATGTAACCTCGCTAAGCAAATCAAATGCGGCGACTAAAAGTTCTCTGCTTCGCAAGTATTTGATCAAGTTAACTCAGAGGATAGGGCTTGTTTGCCTTCCTCATCGCTCACCTACCTGGCGCTATGTGGTACATATCTTTTAGCTTGTAGAATAGTTTTGTAAAGAGAAACGTCCTCGTCGTGGTTTTTATATTTTTTACTATGTGTTTTATGTCCTAAATTGACATCATTTTTGGTAGTCATTCTCAGTTAGTCATCGGAGACTTATATATTGAATTACCTGCAGTCTCAAACTGTCTCTCTTTCTGAGAACATGTCTACAATATCATCCCAAAGATTGGAGCCTGATCATACTGTGACTGCCGTCTCACAACCAGAAAGTTCGAAGGACCAAGAGGATGAAGATATGGATGTTCCAGAAATCTTAGAAGAAATAATTGAAATGCTGCTCTCTGGGTTGAGGGACACGGTATGTTTATTGGGTGAGATACTACTATTAGGCTGATAACCAGAGGTGGTTAAATCTACTATTAGATGACCACTAAAAAGTAAAAGTACAGGGTGACAAATTAACACTTAAATAGATAGTTCTTTTATGCCACATAAAGCTATGATGGGCTTAATATTATATCTGATGTGAACTTTTAGCCACATGAAACTTTCAACTGCTAACTAGACAATCTCACATGTTAGTATTTGCAAGCATTGTCCTTTAGAAATTTACTATTTTTCGTGTAGGACACTGTGGTTCGTTGGTCTGCTGCAAAGGGTATAGGTCGTGTAACTTCACGACTAACATCTCTTTTGTCTGAAGAGGTGCTGTCATCCGTATTGGAGCTGTTTTCACCAGGAGAGGTACTCAAAATTGATATCTAACAACATGAGTTGTGTGTTTCAGTATTCAATTAATAACAGGCATTATTGTAAATTTTCATGAATTTCAGGGAGATGGTTCATGGCATGGGGGTTGTTTGGCCTTAGCAGAACTGGCTCGTAGAGGCTTACTGTTGCCTCGAAGTTTCCCACAAGTAGTACCAGTTATAGTGAAGGTCTTACTCTATCTCCTGCACATGGTTACTATATCTCTTGTCAATGCATAAGAAGCAATGGCATCACCAACCAAATTATGCAAAATTTCTATGGATAAACATCTAACTATCATTTACAGGCACTCCATTATGATGTCCGTCGAGGTCCGCACAGTGTTGGATCTCATGTGCGTGATGCAGCTGCCTATGTTTGCTGGGCATTTGGGCGCGCCTATTTCCACAAAGATATGAAAAATGTGCTGGATAAGCTTGCTCCAGATTTATTAATTGTGGCTTCCTTTGATAGAGAGGTACTAATTCGTCATTTAATTGTAATTTGCTCACCATGACGTACTAGATTTGAAAATTTTGTTTTTGTAGTTCACTTCGTTGAGTAAAGTGTATCAATTTCTTTAATCAGGTGAACTGTAGAAGGGCTGCTGCCGCTGCTTTTCAAGAGAATGTTGGAAGGCAAGGAAATTACCCTCATGGGATTGACATAGTGAACATAGCTGACTATTTTTCCCTTTCTTCTCGGGTGAACTCTTACCTTCAGGTTGCTGTTTCCATTGCTCAATATGAAGGGTATCTATATCCTTTTGTGGATGAATTACTATACAACAAGATCTGCCACTGGGTATGTTATCATAAACACAGTTGAAAATTTAGTTTGCCTCTAATTTCTCTGCAAATCTTATATTTCTTTAAAGTCCTGCTTTGATTTAATGTGAGACGGTTTTATTTTATGTGGTCGCGAGCTATTTTCAAAATTAAAAGCCCATAAAATATAGCCAATAATTAGGTTGGGAACTGTATTCCTAGTTGTAGTTTCCATGATATGTTAATCATTCTTCATTCAATCTTATGAATCAGGAGAAAAGCTTGAGAGAACTTTCTGCAGAAGCTCTTGCTGCTCTTGTTAGATACGAGCCTAAGCACTTTGCCACCTATGTATTGGAGAAACTAATTCCTTGTACCCTTTCAACTGATTTGTGCATGCGCCATGGTGCAACATTGGCAGCTGGAGAGGTTGTTTTAGCTCTACACCAGTGTGGTTATGCATTTTCTACTGGTTCGTACTATCTCTTTTCCAGCTTTGGCTTTTGTGTCATCTTTACATATGCAAGTACAGATCATTTTTCATATGAAAAACGAAAAAAATGGGAACCTTCTTGGAATCTAGACCTTATCATAATAGATGGACTCAGACTGTGTTCATCCCTGTTTGAGGTGAAATTCGGTCAGAGTGTGATGGTCGGCATCATTATCCCTTATAATTAATGTTCCTGTTGCACTGAATCTTAACAGATAGCGATAAGCGTGTGGCTGGAATTGTCCCTTCCATTGAGAAAGCACGCCTTTACCGTGGAAAAGGTGGAGAAATAATGCGGTTGGCTGTATCACGGTTTATCGAGTGTATCTCGTTATCACAGGTGGCATTATCTGAGAGAACTGAACGGATCCTGCTTGATACCCTCACTGAGAATTTAAGGCATCCCAATTCTCAAATACAAGTACCTATATCTCTAAATTTCATGAAGTTATTTATTTTCATCCTGTTAGCATAATTCTTATGTTGACAACTTTCACTTATTATACAGAATGCAGCTGTCAGTGCCATTAAACAGCTTGTGCAATCCTATCTAGTTGGCAATGATAAGAAATCTGTTGATCTGATATCAAAACACCTAAAACATCTAACGGACCCAAATGTAGCTGTTCGAAGAGGTTCTGCACTTACACTAGGTGTCTTGCCATATGAACTATTGAGTGAAAAATGGAAGGATGTAGTTTTGAAGCTCTGCAGTGCGTGTAAGATAGAGGTAACGAAAACAACATATGACTTCATTACCAAATGGAAAAGTTGACTTCGGAAAACAGACTTCAATAATTGACTTTAATGGATGTTTTTTCTTTCAAGCAGGTGAACCCTGATGATAGAGATGCAGAGGCACGAGTGAATGCTGTAAAGGGACTCACATCCGTCTGTGAGACTCTTACTCAGAAAAGGGCTAGTGATCAAGAAAACGATGACCTCTCTCTTTTTCTTCTTATCAAGACTGAAGTGATGGATACATTACTGAAAGCTCTTGATGACTATTCAGTTGATAACAGAGGTGATGTAGGTTCTTGGGTTCGTGAAGCTGCAGTCCATGGCCTTGAGAAGTGTACATACATCCTCTGTAAGAAAATCAAAACAAATTCAGCGGGTGATAATAACAATGATACATCCGCACTTTTCGAACCAAATCTTGCAACCTGCCTAATCGGAGGTATTCTGAAGCAAGGAGTGGAGAAAATGGATAAATTAAGAGAAACAGCTGCAAAGGTTCTTCAAAGGATTATGTATCACAAATCGGTTTTCGTCCCTTTCATTCCTTACAGAGAAAAATTGGAAGAAATTCTTCCTAACAAACCAGACTTGCAATGGGCCGTAAGCATAATTGGTTTCGTAGCTTCGTCGTTTATTTGATGGATATTTTTATCTGGCTGTAAGTTATACATCTTCCTTTGTAGGTTCCGGCTTTCTCTTTCCCACGTTTTGTGCAGCTACTAAAACTGCGCTGTTACAGCAAAGAGGTGATGTCTGGATTAGTAATATCGATTGGAGGATTACAAGATTCACTTAGAAAGGCTTCACTCTTTGCATTGCTGGAGTATATGAGGGAAGGTGAAGCTAAAGACCTTAAAGAACAACAATCCAGAGAATGTGCAGTGTGCGATGACATCCTCTGGATACTGCAAGAGTACAAGAAATGTGACAGAGTTATGGTACCCTGTCTAAAGGTAAACACACACCGTCGTACTATATATTTTATCTCTAGCTTCGATTTGGTTATGTATTAACCTTTCTCTTTACACAGACGATTGAGATCCTCTTCAGCAGCAAGATCTTTCTCAATCAAGAGGTTGGTTAATAATTTACCTCTTCCGATAGAAATTGTCAAAACTTATTATATTTGGTTTCTAAACATATTCTTCCATACAAAGCTAATCTATCATTTCATTTCAGAGTTATACGTTGAGTTTCTACTCTGGTGTCATGGATTCTCTAGCCATCGAACTAAGAGTTTCTAAGGATTTCACAAAGTTATACGCAGGCCTTACAATACTTGGATATATAGCTTCAGTCTCAGATCCCATGAGCACAAAAGCCTTCTCTCAGCTTCTAGCGTTCCTCAGCCACCGATACCCGAAGGTTCTTCTCATTTCGATGTTAAAACAAATTCTATTACCACTTGTGTTAAATAAACGTTTTGGTTACTCTTATATATCGTTTTCTTCACATGATACAGATTCGAAAGGCTGCAGCTGAACAAGTCTATCTTGCGCTCCTTCAAAATGGAATGTTAGTGGCAGAGGAGAAGGTGGAGAAAGTGATTGATATAGTTTCGGAGTCTTGTTGGGAAGCTGACATGGAGTTGACTAAGACTCAAAGGTTAGAATTGTGTGAATTGGCTGGTTTAGACCATGAAGTAGTGTTTAAGACCAGAAACAGATTGGTGAAAAAAGATGTAGCCAGTAATAAAACGTCGGCGTCTGATGAGAATGCGTCTTACTCTGCATTGGTTGATTCCTCTGGCTTCTGAGATTTGAGGCATTGTCCTTGAATCAGTTTGGTCTGTCTTGTTTGTAGTCTACTCATTATAAAACTATTTCCCATACTTATTCTGATTTTTTTTTTGTTCTTTCGTTGGGTTCCTTTAGAAATTTAGGCGGCCTTTCAAAAGGTATCAGTAGCTTTTCCATCCACAACTAATTTTACTTTCCATGGATACAAATGTTTTGTGAAAAAATACAGACCTTAAAACTGTGAGCCTCCATACATACTCTCTCCACTGAATCTTTTCTAGCATTTGAAATCATGGAGGTGGAGATATCGACAGACTGTGAAATGGTTTTGAAGATCTTCAATCGTCCAGGTGAATTGTGGGCTTTCTTTCCCTATCAGATTATGTTTTAGGACTAAATTCTTTTTTCTCTTTATCTTAGCTTTCTATTATCCTAAGAGATTAAAGTTATGCTCTTGCTTATTATATTAAAGAGACAGCTTTGGGACTGAATTTTGTGGTCTTATAATATTGGAAAGTAAAGGAGATGCAAAAATTTTCCAATAACTGACATCGTCTGTTAAATGAATAACATTGTTTTCCATATTTTAAAAGGAAAATTTCAATCATCAGTTGTATTTTCTTCTTCTTCTCATGTCTTCTCCAATTGTTTTAACAAATTCTCAAGAGAATAGAACTAGATCCCACAGTGCAAATGACCCAATTTTAAAACTCAAATTGGGAATAATGGATGAGTTCAACAAACTGGTTCCAAGATGTGGCTTTTCACTAACAAATCGAAATGATTGTTGTATATATAGAGTCAATCCAGAAGCATTTACTTTTCAGTTAATCATCATGGGTCTTCTTTACCATTTCTTAATATTTCAAGCTCTCGGCTCCCATGAAAATGTAACAAACACAAAATCGATGGGATACTTGAACATGGAACAACATAAGAAGATTTATCTAGCAAAACTTTCACAAAGATTTCAAGGAAAACGACAAATCATTGATGATCTTAGAGATATAATCGAAGAAAACGAAGAGGAGAACAGGACAAGCTACTCAGAATCAAACAGCTTGGATTGATTCTCAACCGTTTGTGGACTTTATGTGTTTCAGATCTTATGTGCACTGTAATTACATTTAATATTATTTAATTAATATGTATTAGTCTAACAACATGTTAATGTGATTGACTATAATCTCATAGTTTTCTATGTTATGAAAACGCCTGAGAAATCCATGGTTTGTTCACTCTCTATAATGAAAAAGATTTGGGGTTGAAGAATACAAAATGACTTGTAATTCTCGTATCGTATAAGAAGCTTGTTAGGCAAGTAAACTTACCTAGATGTTGTCTAGTTGTAAAGTGTAATCTACATGCGTCCACTGTTATGTATATATTTTTATTTATATAAATAAACAAATTTCTGTTAAATGAACAAGATTATGTTCTAACCTCAATTATCAGATTTCTGCTGCAAACAGAAGCTTAACGGAGACGGTGATAAAGGTCAAACAGAGAACAGTTTCTCTTACCACTTTTTTTTTGGTTTTATTCTCTTATCACTTGGTTTAGTCATCATACATTTCATCACTAATGTCACTTTTAATATCTCTCTATGGCTGAGATAACTCTTTTTCCGGAATCCAAAAGAACTCCCACAGTGAGGTGGTAATTTGAAGATTTGAACCCCAAGATACAATCACCAATAAAACTATAAAAGCTTCACTCTTTTATAGAATCTATGAACCATAAACACTACTTTATACTCTCTTGATAAAACTTACTCTGTGAGGGAGAGAAAAATAAACTAGTGTCTCTATTTGATCAAGAGACCAATACTATATATAGAGTCAAGAGAACCATGAATTGACAAATCTCTTACAATTATTTCTCATTATTATGAGATAGTTCTTCTTAATGGAAAACATTTTGAAGTTACAGATTAGTAATAATAATAATTGCAAAGTTCAAAAAGAACTATGACTTATATTTCTCATTCAACTTAAAGTTCCAACAATCCCCCACATGAATAGAAGTATGACGCATTAAGAAAGAAGCAACAAAATTTATAGACGTGAAAGAAAAGGCTGACTCGATAGACTCGATAAAAACAACTGACGAGAGTATATACGAAAAATCATTGTGTTTGAGCTGGTAGTATTTTTCAACCTTAAACCAATTATAGTTAATATATGTCGGGTTTACTTGGCCATAAAGTGAACATGATGTCTTGAACTTTCCGAATTTCTATGTAAACTGAGACAACAATTACAACGTAGTGTTATTTATGGTAGAATAGTAGGTTGTCTATTGTCTTCATTGTGGCATTAAACTTACCTAGTAATTTCATGAGTGAAGTTAGAGAATTTTGTCTGGATAAATTCTCTTAGAAACGACCTTATTTCACACTCACTAGGCGATTCATGTAGTAGTATTGTTTTAAGAAGTAGCATTAGCGACTCTACTAATATGTCAATGCTATTATGGTCATTAAAAGTATCACTTAACCTTAATGTTTATTGTTAGGCATGACAAGTCATTTAGGAATGGTAGTTACATGCTTGGATAACAATCTATGTGACTTAGTTGTCCCTTTGAACCTATCTCCTGGTATCACCAGTCGTATAAGTTGGGTATCAATCATATAGTTGTTGTGTCAACATGCTTTAAACTCATTCCTTTAGACGATTTTAACATTTGGTCTCTTGAAAGGCCTTTTGTGAATTGATCAAATAAATTATTAGCAGACTTAATGTAATCGATTTTGATCACACCACTCGAAACCAAATGTCTGATGGTTTCGTGTCGTCCACGAATGTGAAGAGACTTACCGTTATATAGAATATTGTGTGCACGTGCGATAGCGGATTGACTATCACAATGTACTCTAATCACATGGACTGGTTTTTCCCACATAGTAATATCTTTCAAGAAATTGTGTAGCCATTCTGCGTCTTATGCAACTTTTTCTAGAGCAATAAACTCTTATTCCATGGTTGATCGAGCCAACAAAGTTTGTTTTGAATATTTTCAAGATATTGATGCACTGCCTAATGTAAACACATATTCACTTGTGGACTTGGAATTCTGGAATCAGAAATCAAACACACCCGGTTCTTTACCATAGTGCAAGGTATAACTTTTAGAATATTGTAAGTAATTCAATACTCTTGTTATGTCTTTCCAGTGTTTATGACCGGGATTACTGGTATAACGACAATTGGTTAAGTACACGAGACTACCAATAATACGTGTATACTCAATTTGTGAGACTGTTTCACCCAAATTTTTGGTTAGGTGACAATGAGGGTTCACATGAGTTTTAGTTGTACCATTTGTGTAATTCTTAAACTGTTGCAGAATTTTTTCTGCGTAATGACTTTGTGACAAAGTGTAACCTTCACAGGTATATGTTAGTTTAATTCTGAGAATAACATTTGCAAGACTCATGTCTTTCATGCCAAACTAGCTATTAAGTAAGTTCTTAGTTTGTTGGATTATTTCTTTGTTACTACCGAGAATGAGTATGTCATCAACGTAGACACAACAAAACGTATGCACTCTGAGATTGTTATATATATATATATATATATGTACTTATCACATTCATTATTTTTAAACCCATTTGTCATCATGACATTGCCAAATTTTTCATGCCATCGTTTTGGTGTTTCTTAAGCCCATACAATGATCTGACAAGATGACAAACGTTATGCTCTTGTCCAGGAGCGACAAAGCCGAGTTGTTTCTTATAAATCTCTTCTTCTTCTAAATCACTGTTTAGAAAACCAGTTCTTACATTCATTTGATGTATTTATAAATTACGTAAAGTGGCAATACCGACTAACATACGTATCAAAGTGATTTTTGTCACCGGGGAATAAGTGTCAAAGAAATATAAACCTTCTTTTTGCCAAAAACCTTGTACTACAAGGCGAACTTTATATTTATCGATAGAGCCATCAGTTTCCAATTTGGTTTTAAAAATCCATTTATTATTGAGTGCTTTAAACCCTTCTGGTAGGTTAGTGATTTCATAAGTATGATTTTGGAGGATGGAGTCCATCTCACCATTGATTGCTTCCTTCCATAAAGCCGAGTAAGGTGTGGACATCACTTCTGAGAAATTCCTTTATTCTCTAAAAGCAACACCATTTGAAAATCACTACTATTATGTATATAACCGAGGAAAATACAATCCACGATTTTGGACCGATATTAGCCTTTTTAGGAGGTGGTACATAAACTTTTGCAAGACACCCCCACACTTTGAGGTATTTGTATGAATGTATTTTACCTTTCCGAAGCTCATAAGGTGTTTGGCCCGTAGATTTATGTGGTATTTTATTCAAAATATAGTTAGATGTTAGTAATGCTTCCCCCCACAGATTTTCGGGGTGTTCCAAATTCTTGGAGCATAGCGTTCATCATCTCTTTTAGAGTTTGTTTTTTGGTGTGCATCGCCATTCGATTATGGTGAATAAGGAGCGATTGTTTGATGGATAATTTCACGTTCTCCAAAAAAATCATTGCACAAACCATCATATTCGACTCCTCTATCACTACTAACAAAATTTTATAGTTCGTGATGGTTGATTTTCAATTTCAAGTTTGTATTCTTTGAATTTTTTTAGAATTTCATCTTTACTATGTAAAAGATATACGTAGCAATATTTTGTGTAATCGTCTATCAACCTTACAAAATATTTCCTTCCACCTCTGCTAGGAACTAATTTGAGATCACACAAATCAGTGTGGATTAGTCCAAGAGGTTTGATATTTCTTTCTACTAGAGGAGATAATGTTTTAATGAGTTTTGCGTGAACGCATATTTCACATTTTTCTTTTTTAATTGAACATTTAGGAATTAAAATTAAATTCATCAATCTTTCAATTGATTTATAATTTACTTGTTCTAAGTGTATATGCCAACTATTGTAAGACTCAACCATATAAGCAAATGAATTCTTATTATTGTTGGAGACGGTTACATCATCTGTGGAGCTTGAAGCCCCAACATTATTGTGGATTGTCATGACACTCTTTTTAACTAATCAATTGAGACATAAGCTTTCCCAATAAATACTCCATTTTTTTTAAGGATTAATTGATCCAATGAAAAAATTGATGTCAAAACCATGTTTGCTCATCAATGATCATGAGATCAAGTTTTTCCTCATGGCGGGTACATGTTTCACATTGGAAAGAGTAACCTCCATTGTCGATGTCATTTTCAAGACCACTTGGTCAATGCATTCGATCTTGGAGTAGGAGATGTTACCCATCAAAAGATGGTCGTCGGTTGTGTAGTTCTCGTAAGTATTAAAATATCATGGTTAGCACATATGTGTGTTGTAGCACCTGTGTCATACCACCACTCCATTGAATTTTCTTCATCCATGTGGGTTGTTGTAATGACCACACACAAATCCATCGCTATGAGGTTTAGAACCATGGGTTCTTTTACAATTAATGGTGGACCACTCCCGAGGGATGTCAACTCTTTCATTTGTTTGGAAGTAGACATATTTTTAGTAATTGAAGAAAATAATGCGATTAAAAATAAATCTATAAATGATAATAAAACAAGTAATATGAAAGCGTGAGTGAAAATGTAACGTACAAGTAATAATATTAAAATTTTGGAGTGAAAATAACTAGTACGTAAAAGACAATTTGGTATAATTGTTTTGAAATATTTCTTGTGTCGCACGTTAAAATATAATTGAAATGCTTTTGAATTGATTTTCCAAAACAAATAAATCAATTAAAATCAGAAGAAATTGATTTAGACCAGATTTACCTGGTTCACTTACTTTGTACGTTTACGCTTGCAATCGATTTGAACCAAGGAACTGCGGTTTACTTAAATTGGACAGAAATAAAATCTAGTTAAGACGATTTTCTTATTAAATTCAGTTCACTTAATTTGAACCAGACTTGACGACAAACAAATTTAGCTTCAGATTACTTCTATTTTTTGGATCAAACATAACCAAAATTTAAGAAGACGAAGAACAAAATTATGGGTTGTGTTTTTCCATTTTAAAATAAAAAATAAAAAAGATTGATTGATTTGATTTTCAGATCTTTTTGATTCAGACTGTAAGGTTCAATACAATGATTAAATAAAATGATCCAAGCACTTTACAAAATACAAACCAACCAATAATTCTATACAAAATTCAAGGAAAAAATACAATATTTTGAAATTGAATTCTAAATAACTTGCAATAATAGAATTCTAAATAAGTTTGAAAGGAAAAAATACAAAACTTTGAAATTAAATCTACTGAGGTTTGTAAATCGAGTAAAACTTAGAATTCAATTTGTTAGAGTCACCTCGGATCTCAGTTTATTTGAATCAAAAACAGAGCAAGTCTAGAAGAATTTCGATAGTTGATACCTCTGTTCAAAAATTAGGTTACCTAAAATATAAGGACAGTATCTTGTTCATGCCACAACTACTTTTAGCTCCTATAGTTTGGAATCATACCTCTAAATTATGGTGCATCTTAGGATTGCAAACTCTATATGGTAGTTTTATGAAATACAACCATGCTTCAATTGATAGGAGTCATAAGTTAGGCTTAATCCAAAATATAACCATTAAAGCCTCTTTGGTTATGAGTCTAAATATGTCTGGTACGATAATTCCTAGTGATAAGCAAAGTAAAATTAATGTTTTCGATAATCATTCTTTTTTAACAATAATGTTTGTTTTCCAGATAGTGGAGACAAAAATTCAGACAACTTCTTTTCAGAAGTCTCGCATAATGTCTGAGTTAAAGCTCTTGAGGATATAGTTTATGCTTTATATACTCGACATATAAATTCTCTTCAATCCTTGGTATTGATGAGTCCATGTCATTTTTTTGTAGCTTTGTTCAAAGAATCTAATCCATCTCCAGCTAAGGGAATTGGGAACACCAAGATGGGATATGGAAGAGACATCTTGTCAAAATTTCCTTCATTAATCAAACAGGTAATACGGGTAAAGTTAACAGTTCAACCTTTCATCATAAGAGTCACTGAAAACTTCACTTTTTGTAGCCCATGGATTTGGAACTACTTAAAATTTACCTCTTCAAACTCTGAGATCCTCACTATGAATTTTAATGATCGTATTTCAACAATAACAATCTGGAATAATTAGATATGATTCATATATATTTCAAATCACTTAGCCACATTATTCGTTCCATTTTCTCTTCCTGGAATAGTATGTGCATTATGAGCCAAGTTCTTCTTTTATCTTAAAGGGAATTAAGATCACTCTTTCATCTGTCTCATGGAAAAGTTTCAATTTTTCATGAAAGGAGTCTTTGATAAATTCATTTCTTGTATCTTTGTCCGCTGGAATCCTTTGATTTTTTGATAAACTTAGAATATCTCCATTTAATAAAGAAGGGTCGTAATATGCTAAATCCAGCCAATAACATTATATTTAATGATCAATATGGCATAAAATTACTAAGCTCTACCTTAGAAGTTATTTGTTATTTTTGGAGCCATATGATTGCTTTTGGTTCAAGTTAATTCACCATCATTAAGGGAACTAGTATCGTTCTTTTATTAGCAGTTAAATGGCCAATATTTCCATATCTTTACAATTGGAAATCGACTAAGAGAAATAGGTAGCAGGATCTGCTAATAGAATATTCAACCTTAGGACATTGCTCTTAAGTAAAATCTTTATCTGCTTACCTACTTTGAACCTACTTTGAACGCAAGTTGTTGGATTTACCATTTAATGTTGGCTTTGATCTTATTTTGTGCATTAAAAACGAAAATATGCTCTAGGATTTGGTATGTCCTTCTTGAAAAATGCCCTTTGGTGTTGATGGGTCGGTGTCTGTACGATGATTCAAGACATTGATACATTTGTGTTCAGAATGCCACAATTCTAAAATATGGTCGGCCAAGTACCTGATCTAAATCTAGGAAATGGACGTTTCCAGTTCGAATTCCAATCGGAAAAGGATTTGGAAGGCGTTGTCAAGTATGGATCATCGAATTTCGATGGGTGGATGGTGTGTTATGCTCCATGGAAGGCTCTAGCCGATGTGAACTATCCAAAAAACCATCATCCTATGGACAAGGATAACTAACATCCTTTTTGAGGATAGAGTAGAAGAGGTGTATCGTCTACTGGCTGACTCAATTGGCTCAATACTTCACATCGATGTCTCCAAAGGCAAAGGATTTAACTTCTACAATTATTCATTGAGACAACAATCCTTGGGAAGGACTAATTTGAGCCTAATTCCTTTTATCGAACATAATGATGCCAATCGAGCTTTAGTGAGTTCTAATATGCAACGTCAAGCAGTTCTATAATCAATTCGATCCCCCAATTGGATCGGGGGCAAACGCCTACGAAAAGATCGCTTGGATTTAGTAAGAAGTCACTTACGTTTATTCATAAGACTCCTGATTAAATTTCCATGTTCCAAACCATTACTCTTCTCCTCCTCCCTCGAATTTGAAGAAGGTATGTAAACTCAAATCATGTTTGAGTATAGACGACTGAAAGGGTTTTGCACTCTCTGTTACATGTTAACTCATGACGCCACCTGCTGTTACAAAGCCAAAAAAGAAGCTACTAAGATGGGTAAAAATGAGAAAGGGAAACAAGGAATTGTTGCTAAAAACAGAAGCTACAAAGGCGATGCCACAATGGGAAATAAGCAAGCTACGGCGAAGATGCACTCTCACACTCAACCTGGTCTGAGAGATGACACAAAAAAGACGTGGGAACGTTAAAATAGGACCGAGAGGAACCATGTCAAAAGTGGTAAACTCTGGTCAATTACATTCAAATGTTCTAACTATAACAGAACATTCTCTTGTCCCTCCTTGTTTTCTATTTCAAACACTTTTGCTAAAATTGTCAAGGTATTGGCAATAAAGTAACAATAAAAGATATTTGGAAGAAGTTCAAACCTGATTTTCTATTTATTCTGAAACTAAAGATAAAATTTATTTTATGGAAAAAATTAATTGCACTTGGGTTTTAATATGTTAACCACGGTATAACCAATTTGTTCAAGTGGTGGTTTAACTTTATTTTATAATGATATTTATAACATATATATATATATATATATATGTTAGTCTATAAGGAAAACAAACTGTAAACTATTTATCTATGGAGAACAAATCCGAAACAAAAGAGATTATGTATGGGAGAGGCTAACCAGAATGGGTATTGTTTGAAATTCACCGTGGTTAGTAATTGAAGATTTTAATGAATTATATGTTAATCATGAAAAGCAAGGAGGCTCTTTAGGACATGCTAATTCCTTCTTATCCTTTAACCAAATGATTCAAGATTGTGGCCTTATTGACTTTCCAAAACTCGGGAACTCTTGGTCATGGCGAGGTATGAGAAAGAACGCTATAGTTTGTTGTATACTCCATAAAGCATATGGTAATGAAGAAAGGCATATGACTTATTCACGAAATTGGAAATAGTTTATTTGGATATGATAGGATCTGAACATAGACCAATTTTGGGCAGGTTCTTTAACCAAATTTTCTACTACACAAACAATTTATCTTCTACAAAAGATGGATTGGAAAAGCTGGTTTTAAAGAAATTATTAAGAAAACCTAGAAATATTTACCATGTCGTAAAAGACTATCTTTCATTGGCAAAATTAAAAGATGTCGGTGAGAGATATCCCATTGGAGAAACAAAACATTTATGTCAAGACGACAAAAATAATGGAATTACAAAATACTATTAGAGGACTTACAAAACTGTAATACAAATAATACCGATGAAATCATTAAAGCCAAATCAAACCTCAAACAAGCATATGTGGAGGAAGAGCTTTATTGGTAACAAAAAAAGGCGGAAGAAATGGCTGCAGGTGGGTGACGAGAATACTAGATTTTTCATGCACAAACAAAACAAAGGCGAGCAAGGAACAAAATAATTGGACTAGTAAATAGTAGTGGGAACTGGATAACTAAAGGAAGCTAGTCATTATTTTTCCCAGCTCTTTACTAGTAATGTCAATGTGCATGTAAAACTAAATGAGTTATAGTCTAAAATAACAGACTCAGATAATGCAAATCTCATGAAAAATGTCACAAAAGAAAAGGTTGATCTCGGGAAACTTCAGAGTCGGACGGTGTGACAACTTTATTTTTCCAAAACTCATGGGAGTTTATCAAGAATGATGTCATAACCCTAGTAAACGACTTTTTACTTAAAGGGTCCTTTGAACATGGTTTGAATAAGACAAATATATGTCTTATCCCCAAGATTTCCAGACCTACAAAAATGATGGAATTCAGACAAATATATGTCTAACGTTTTATGTTTGAAGCTTAAAAATTCTTACCAAAAGTAATTTCTGAAACCCAATCAACTTTTGTCGCTGGTAGGCTCATATCGGATCACATTTTGACTGTTCAAAAAATGTTTCATTCTCTCTGCACCAACAAAACAGTCAAAGGAAAATTTATGGCCATAAAAACAGATATGAGCAAAGCATATGACAGAGTTGAAAAGAAATTTGTTGATAGTTTGTTACGTAAACTAGGTTTCAGCAACAATTGGATCCAATGTATCATGCATTGTATCACTAGTGTAAAATACTCGATACATCAAAATGGGATACCTGGTGGTGGAATAATTCCGAGTTGGGGTTTAAGACAAGGTGATCCTTTGTCCCCATACATATTTATCCTATGTACCGAAGTTCTTATTTCGAAACTTAGAAAAACAGAACAAGATAAGTTGATTACGACCATCTCCATAGCAAGAGAAAGTCCAAAATTCTCGCATCTATTGTTCGCCGATGATAGTCTATTCTTCTGGAAAGCTACTAAAGATGAGACTACACAAATTTTAAAAATTCTTAAGGAATACGAGAAAGCATCTGATCAACAAATTAATTTAGAGAAATCGTCAATTCAATTTGGACATGTTATACCAAATACACACAAACCGAAACTACATCAAATTCAAGGGATTTACCAGTTAGGTGGGATGAGATCATATTTAGATATCCCTGAGAACATAGGCATATCTAAACAGTCGTTTTCTTTGTCAGAGAGAGACTACAAGAAAAGATAAATAATTGGTTGTCCAAATTCTTATCAAAAGTTGGTAAGGAGGTTTTAACTAAATTATGACGGCCCTACTGACATATGTTGTGTCTTGTTTTTGACTTCCAAAGACTATAATGATAAAGTTAAATTTGGATATAGCTAATTTATGGTGGTCAAATTCAGAAACCTCGAAAGGGATTCAATGGAAGAAATGAAAAAGATTATTTAAAACCAAATCAGAAGGGGGTTTGGGATTTCAGGCTTTGGAAGAATTTAATTTCGTTCTTTTGGCCAAGCACTTATAGATATTACTTGACTTTCCCGATCCACTCCTCGCAAAAGTGAGAAGGGAAGATACTATAAAAGTCAATGCCCCTTAATAGCAAAGACAAATGCTAACCCTTCATATGAATGTAGAAATATCTCTTCAACCAAGTCTTTGGTTACTAAGGGGCTTATTAAAAAGATTAGCAATGGCAAATCAACCTAGGTCTGGAATGATCCATGGATCCTGGATGTTTTCCCTCGCCCAGCAAATAACATAGGCTCAATTATATATTAGATCTGACGGTGAATCATTTCATCAACTATCAAAGTGGATCATGGAAGGAAATTATTCTTCGTCAATATTTTGACCCTAGTGATGTCCAACTAATTTTTGGAATCGCTATCCCTCGAAGACATAGACCAGATTACTCTGGCTGGTATTCTTTAGAACATGTAGATATTCAGTTAAATTTGAATATCAAACCGAGGAATCTAAGTCCTTATTAGAAATATGTCATTTTGGGCCAAATTTTATGGCATTACAAGCCAAAATTTAGGAACTAAATTGTCCCAATAAAATGAAACACTTTATCTAGCAAACCTTATCAGGTTGTACTGCAGTAAAGTGGAACCTCAATTACCATGGTATCAAGTGTGATGTTAGATGTTCTCGATGCGTTGTAGAGATTGAATCCATTAATCATGTACTTTTTGAATGTCCACCAGTCATTTAATCTTGGGCATTATCCTGCATACCCTCTGCGGTGGATGTATTTCTATGGAAATCGATTTGGTATAACCTAGACTACCTATTTTGGCATATACCCGACCAAATAGAAGTCAAGGTTTTCTCTTGGATTATATGACACATCTGGAAAGTTAGAAATGATCATTGATTTTTGGATATTAATAATGACCCTTGTACTCTCATCCTTTAGGTGGAAGCTGATCATAAAGAACAGTCTTCTTCCAAATGGTCACAATTGGCGGTTTCCTCTACAACAAATCAAGGTTTCACAGGCTATAGATGTTTTATAACAATGATAATTACAAAGTTCAAAAAGAAGTATTACTTATATTTCTCAAAGTTCTAACACTATACAATATAGCATCTTTAAATTAATACTCTATAAATTAATATACACTAAAAACATCTATAAAATAATTTAATTTTATGGTCGCATATTGAATTTTTTTGTTCATTTAGCATATCAATAAATTAATAATTTCTATAAATTAATAAAAGTATTATTTTAATGTAATTCCAACAATATTAATTTATAGAGGTTTAACTGTATCTCCCTTAAGGACCATTTTTGAATTAAATTCAAATCTACAGTTTTTTTTATCTCTAATAATATTAAGAAATGTTCTTTGACCTTTTTCTCAAATGGTGAAAATAATTATGATGTTCGTAATAAAAATGGAAAACTTTGTATACATTAACATTTAAAGATTTATTCGAAAAAACTTTGTATAACTATGTCTATAATTATAACTTTAATTATGTAGAGACTCTACATACTTGCACACAATCTTATTACATAACATTATAGTTTTAATTGACTCTGAATTGCCTTTACATACTAATATGATTTATTTAACTCTGCATTATTATTTGTGTTGCTTTAAATATATGAAGTTTTCTTTTTCAAAAATAAATATTTTGTTATAAAATACAAACATGAACCAAAATAGAAAAAAATATTTTAAGTTTCTGAAACTCTCAAAAAAAAACTGGAGAAATTAATCAACAGAAACAAAAACCATATTTTACATTCACAAAATGCATTTAAAAGATCTTAGATCTTTCCGCTTACCAAAAAATCGATGTTTGTTGGACTATATCTCTGATCTGAAAAAGGTTAAATTTTGTTGAAGATAAATAGTATAGTGGACGAAGAATAGGATATTTCACTTCAGGAGATAATCAATTTGGTTCCTAAATCTAAATCTTAGTATGATTTGCCGAAGCAACATAAGATACGAGATTTCTTAAAATAAAAGCTTTGATATATTATATTAACTATTATAGTTTTCAAATTTTAGGTGCATAATATTATTTAATTAATACGTATCAATTCAACAATATGATGTTAGTTTTATACTATTCTCTCATAGTGAAAATAGATAAAATAAAACAAGATAGGTTTGTAGTCTTATTCATTATAATTTTCAAGTACAGTAAAATCTTTATAAATTAATAATGTTAAGATTTTTAAAAATTTATTAATTTATAGAGATATTGATTTATCTATATATAAATATTATTAATTTATAGTATCTTAATTGTTAAAATCATTTTTAAAGAATAAATTGAAACTATTTTTATTAATATTTTGAAAATTATAAATTTTTAAATTTATAATTAGTGGCCTTGATTATTTTATTTTAACAGCCTATGATACTATTACAATGAAAATGATCACATTGAAAAAATTGAAAACCGAATGAGATTTTAATTATTTTTTCTATGAAATGTTATATTACAACATAAAATAAAACACAACAACTACTCTATAGAGTTGAACTCTAAGTAAAATATCGTACTTTGATATATCAACTTTTTTAAAAATATATATATGTAAATTTAGATGATTATTAATTTATAATATTACTAGGACTATTATTTTTACCTAGAGGTTTCAAAATAATTCTTATCTTATTAATTTATTAAATTTGATTAAATTTTATATTGACTCAACTTAAAACCAGTGAATTTTATTATTTAATATAAGATATTTATTTATCGAGTGTTAATTTATGGAGATTCGGCTCTAGTTCTAAACATTTACTAAAAACTGTAAATATTCATCTCTATATAATATCATTTGCATCTTATTCAATTTTATTCCATTTGTACTTTCTTCCTCGGCTATATTTTCTTGATAGTTGATTATTGTTAGATTGACAATTCATTATGAATATGTACTTTTTCAAATATCTTTATCTTATATTTTTTAATTCAACAGCATTTTATATTATTA
The DNA here is from genome assembly GCA_023374145.1 of Lepidium sativum. Classification (NCBI taxonomy): domain Eukaryota; kingdom Viridiplantae; phylum Streptophyta; class Magnoliopsida; order Brassicales; family Brassicaceae; genus Lepidium; species Lepidium sativum. The sequence goes on along the minus strand of JAKUCM010000803.1, from coordinate 48,109 downwards.
TATATAGTTTATAATATGAGTGTGCAATTTTTACTTTTCATACGAGGTAAACTAAAAATAAATAAAAATAATGAGCTTGTTAGATCAAATTTTCTCATACTTTATGGAAAGTTAATTTTCTTAATTAAGTTTTTTTTTTAATTATGAAAATTTCAAATAACAGTGTTTAAGTTATGTGTAGTTAAAAAAAAATAGGTAGTGTTTTTTTGCAACAAACAACTATAATTATGTAAAATTTTGAAGATGATAGAGATTACAATCTTTAGATTATAGTTGGAAGAAAAACAACTATCTTTCTAACACTTTTGGAAGACTCACGTGTCTATCGAATTCTTGTATGACTTAATTAAAGTGTGATCTCGACTTAACAGATCCTAAACATAATACAAATGATGAAGATTGTCTCTGTATATAAGCTAGAAGTCTAAAACACATCATTCGCAACTAGTGTTAGTTAGAAATACAAGATTCTTGAAATACATTCTTTTTATGAAAAAATAAGTTTTTTAATTGAAAATGTTCCTTAAAAATCGTATAAATTTTTTTTTTAAAAAATTAAAAATATTAGATAATAAGGTTTTATTATAAAACAAATTATTATGTAGAGAACAAAGAGAGGAGAGATTACAATCTTTGGATTAGAAGAACAAAAAAATCACAATTATATTTCTTATCAATCTTAAAAGACTTAATTGTCAATTACCGTTAGTGAAAGATATCATGTTACTGATATATAATAGAAGAATCCAAGCTCAAACTCAATGTCACCATATACAAAACCGGCTCATGAAGCAATCTCAATCACAAAACAAGAGTACAAAGGGTAAAAGCAAGGTTGACATTTCGGCTCTGCAAATCATTGGTACTACAAAATCGCTTTCAGCCACTCTACAACATTGATCAACGAGACTAGTCCCACCATTGATTTTTCATTGACCTCTAGGTCCCTTTTTGTCTTAATCTCTCTAAATATCAGCTCGGTAACTGAAAAAAATCAATGAGAAGCTTCCTTTGAATTTCTGTTTTTCATCTTCTTCCTTTTTGCATTCATGGTATCAGAGCCATGGATTGCCAACCTGTATCTACACCGGCTGTAACCATCTCAAAGTGCGTTACATTCAAACTCAATGAAAAAATATCTATCTCTTGTGGAAGTTACAGTTTGAGCAATTCCTCTCCAGTCAAATGTTACTAGGCTACGTGACTGGAGATGTTCCAAAGACCTCCTCCGACTGTAATTGTTCGTCAAGGAGAAACTACAACTGAAGTTTGCAACCCAGAGTATGCCAAGTGGATTCGCTCATATCAACTCGTCATGGCTGTTTGGATCTCTTACTGAGAATGCTCTGCGGGTTATATATGGAATGAGGTCCTCTCATGATGTTTGGACAGCTCTTGCTAAGAAATACAACAAAGTATATGCTACTCGTCACTTGGATCTGCAGAGACGTCTTCAAAACACTGCAAAAGGCAACAAACATATGACAGAGTATCTCTCTGAAATGAAATATTTATGTGACCAACTCGACTCTATTGGATCTCTCATAACTGAGCAAGAAAAAATAAATATGGAGTGCTAAATGGATTAGGCAAGGAATATGAGTCTATTTGCACTGTCATAGAAAATGCTATGGACTCATTCCCTAGACCTACTTTGGAAGATGCTTTCTTTAAACTTACTGGATTTGAAGAAAAGCTCCAAAGCTATGAGCTTGCCACTCAAGTTTCTCCTCACCAAGCCTTCTATGCTGACCGTGTCGGGTACAACAACTCTCGTGGTTCTGGTCAGAACAGACGAGGAAGCCGTGGCAGAAGAGATCATTGAACTCATGGTCATGGTTTTCACCAACAAATTACTCATAACAACGGTCAAAAATCAGACCAAGAGCAAACCTCTCATGAGACAGACTCAAGACCAACTTGCCAATTATGTGGAAAGTATGGTCATGTTGCCTTTAAGTGTTTCAAACGGTTTGATCATGTGTTTCGTCCAGAAGAGGTGTTGAAGATATGGCAGCAATGCGAGTCAATGATTCCAACACTCACAGTGGCAATGAGTGGATTCCTTGTACTGGGGCTACTCATCATGTCACTGGCTTTACTCATAATCTGCAAACATCTCAACCATATGAAGGGAATGATTCAGTTATGGTAGGAAATGGAGAATTTATGCCCATTACTCATGTGGGTTCCATAGCTCTGCCAACTATCACAAGTACATTACCTCTTAATGATGTGTTAGTATGTCCTGAAATTGCTAAGTCTCTGCTGTCAGTATCTAAAGCAACAGATGACTTTCCTTGCTCCTTTACATTTGACTCTAACTCTGTGATTGTTAAGGACACTTGAACCAATCAGCTTCTCAGCAAGGGAAGCAAGGATAAGGGACTTTATAAATTGGAGAATCCTTAGTTTATGTCTTTCGACTCACCAAGACAACAAGTTACCAGTGATTCGATTTGGATCTCCAACAGGGTCATCTCAATCATCAAGTTCTTCAACACTTATCTGCATCTAAAGCTATTTTCTTCAATAAAATATCTCAATTCTTATGCGAATATTGTCAACACAGAAATTCTTGCGGACTCTCTTTCTTAAAATCAGATTTTCAGGCTTCTGGAATTCTTAAGAGGGTCCATTGTGATGTTTGGGGACCCTCGCTTATTGTGTCAGAACAAGGATTCAAATATTATGTTATTTTCGTTGATAACTGAAGTCTGATGTCTTTGCCATATTCAAATTGTTTCACCGTCTTGTAGAGAATCAATATGGGTATAAGATATGCATCTTTCAAAGTGATGGAGGTGGAGAATTTGTAAACAGATAAATGCTTAGCCACTTCGAGTCATGCGATATCAAACACTACATCTCTTTTCCTCACACTCCTCAGCAAAACAGAATTGTTGAGAGGAAGCACAAACACATAACTGGCTTGGTATGTCCATGTTGTTTCATGGAAACGTCTCTCATTCTCTCTGGGTTGAAGCGTTTTTCACAACAAATTTTCTCATCAGTTTTCTTCCTTCTTCAGTTAATGACAAGATGATAAGTCCCTTTGAAATGCTTAATGGTCAAGCTCCAGTTTATTCAACTCTAAGGGTTTTTGGGTGTGCGTGTTATCCTTATCTAAGGCCTTACCAACATAACAAATTTGATCCAAAACCTCTTTAGTGTGTCTTTGTGGGTTACAACGAAAAATACAAAGGCTACATGTATTTTCATCCTCCCTCATGTCGTGTCTATATAAGTTGACATGTCATATTTGATGAAAATCAATTTCCTTACAAAGACAAATATAAAGAATTCAAAAGTGCTGCCACAACATCTCTACTTCAAGCCTTGCAATCTGAGACGCCTAACGTTTCGGCTGTTCAAGAGCTCCACGTTAACACACCTATTGATGAGATCTATGTCAAGCCACCATATCAAAGACTTACTGATAGTTCAAAAACTCACTCTACTACTGACTTATCACACTCTCAAACTACACCTATGATCACTTCTCAAGCTTTAACATCTTCTAATCTTGGAAGTAGCTTTGCCACTGAGATGAACCATGCATCTGACTCAGCTAGAACTTCAGTTGTACCAGAATTTTCTTCAGCATCTTCTAGTCTTATCTTCAGTCCTGATGGTGTCCACCCACCGGCTGCAATCAACAATCACCATATGACCACTAGGCTTAAATCATGTATTGTCAAGTCCAATCCAAAATACATTATGTTTACTGTGAATGACATACCTACAGAGCCGAAGTCTGTTCAAGCAACACTCGATCATCCTGGATGGAATCATGCTATGGGAGAGGAAATCTCTACATGTCATGAAAATGAAACTTGGAGTTATAAAATCCTCCACCAGATGCTAATGTTTTTGGCTGTCGATGGGTTCTTAGAGTCAAGCTAAAGGCAGATGACACTCTTGATAAGTTACGTGCTCATTTGGTAGCTAAAGATAATGACCAAGAAGAGGGCATTGATTTCTTAGAGACATACAGTACAGTTGTTCGCACCAGTACCGTTCTTTTTATTTTGCATCATGTTGTGATTAAAAGATGGAATATCAAACAATTAGATGTCAAGAATGTGTTTATGCACAGTGATCTCAATGAAATCGTCTACATGAAACAACCTTCAGGCTTTGAAAATCCATAATTTTAGAACCATGTGTGCAAACTACACAAGGCAATATATGGTTTAAAACAGGCACCTCGAGCATGGTTTGACAAATTTACCTCATATCTACTTGAATTTGGTTTCATTTGTGCCCAAAGCGATCCTTCTCTTTTTGTGTACCTCTATGGACAAAATGTCATGTTTCTGCTCCTTTATGTCGATGACATGGTGTTGACTGGTAACAACTCCACTCTCTTCTCCTCTCTGTTGGACTCTCTTAACCAACATTTTGGAATGAAAGATATGGGGGATCTGCAATATTTCTTGGGAATCCAAGCTCAATACACTTCGTCATGACTCTTTCTAAGTCAATAAAAGTATGCCACTGACCTTCTCACAACTGCCGGAATGCTAAATTGTCAGCCTATGCCCCCACTGCTTCCTCTTCAGCTTGATCGAACTCCTCATCAAGATGAACTCTTCTCTGATCCTCCTTACTTTTGGAGCTTAGTTGGCAAACTACAATATCTTACTCTCACAAGGCCTGCCATTCAATTTGAAGTCAACTTTATATGTCAGAATATGCATCAACCATCTGTATCTGATTTCAATCTCCTCAAACGAGTGTCCAAGTATCTCAAAGGAACCATTAAAATGGGTTTACCATTTGCATCAGCCACATATTCAACACTACGAGCTTACTGTGACAATGATTGGGCTGGGTGTCGTGACACTCGTCGCTCCACTAGCGGATTTTGCACCTTCCTCGGCTCTAACATCATCTCCTGGTCAGCTAAAATTCATTCAACCATTTCTCATTCTTCCACCAAAGCAGAATATCGAGCTCTTTTCGATACAGCTGCAGAATTGACATGGATATCTACTCTTCTACACACGATGGGAAAGACACAATCGAACCCACCAGAACTCTACTGTGGTAACTTGTCTGTCGTTCATCTCTCTGCCAATCCAGTACTCAAAACACTTTGCCACTCATTACCACTATGTTCGTGAACAAGTCGCCTTGGGTATGCTTCTCATCAAACACATTCCATCTATCCAACAATTGGCCGACATTTTTACCAAATCCTTGCCTCACCACAGCTATTACTTCCTTACGACATAAACTCGGTGTGGCCGATCCACCTACCTCGAGTTTGCAGTGGAATAATAGAAGAATCCAAGCCCAAGCCTAATGTCACCTTATACAAAAACGGTCCATGAAGCAATCTCAATCACAAAACAAGAGTACAAAGGGTAAAAACAAGGTTCATATTTCGGCTCTGCAAATCATGGTACTGCAAAATCACTTTCAGCCACTCTACAACATTGATCAACGAGACTAGCCCCAACGTTGTTTTTTCATTGACCTCTAGGTCTCTCTTTGTCTTAATCTCTCTAAATATCAGCTCTGTAACTAAAGAAAATCAATGAGAATCTCCCTTTGAATTTCTGTTTTTCATCTTCTTCCTTTTTGCTTTTAATATATATATATATATATAGTTTTCTTAATAAAAATTACTAATGTAAGGAGAATACATCATGTAAAGATTATGATTGTTGAATATTATGTGTGTATTGATCTCTTAGAATCGATTATAATATATATAGGGAAGACATTACTTAACCCTAAAGTAATAGATAAACACAATATAGAATATTTTCTATTACATCCCCTAATACTCCCCTTCAAGATGGAGTGTGTAGATTTCAAACTCCCATCTTGCCAAGTAAAAATGAGAATTGGACGCGTCTGAGAGCCTTGGTCAACAAATCAGCCACTTGTTTAGTGCTTCGAACATGAGAAGGAGCAAGTAGACCTTCTTGGAAAGCATCCCGAACAATGTGACAATCATTCTCAATATGTTTTGTCCTTTCATGAAACACCGGATTACGTAAGATGTGTAGAGCAGCCTTGTTATCACAGTAAAACGAGATTGGTTCGGGATGTGATATCCAGAAAACAGGAAGTAACTGAAGAAGCCATTGGAGTTCCGAGTAGGTGTAAGACATAGCACGGTATTCGGCTTCAGCAAAAGAACGATTTACAATGTTTTGCTTCTTCGTCTTCCAGGATATTGGGGAACCGCCAAGCAATACCACATAACCAGTAAGAGAACGATGAGTGAGGGGACATGCAGACCAATCATGATCACAATATGCTTCAATGTGGAGACCCGGTTTAGAACTCAAAAAGATACCTTGTCCGGGTGTACCTTTAAGAAAACGAACCACGCGAACCGCAGCTTCCAAATGCTTCTAACGTGGCTGAGCAAGAAACTGAGCTAGCAGGTGAACAACATAACTCAATTTGGGACGAGTAATCGAGAGATATACAAGTCGGCCAATTAACCTGCGATACTGAGAGGGATCATCGAAATAGTCACCTTCATCACGAGCAAGAGTGTGATTCTGCTCAATGGGAGTATCGTAGGGACGTGAACCTGACAAGCTACATTCCTCTATTATATCTGTCGCATATTTCCATTGGGTGACATAGATACTATCACTGCCATGGGATATTTTGAGGCCGAGAAAGTATTTGAGAACACCCAAATCTTTTATGTGGAAGCAACTACTCATATAGGCTTTAAACTTGGAGATAAGAGCAGAGTCATTTCCACCGATAACAAAATCATCCACATAGACCAGAACAGAAACACAAGACTGACCTCGATGATAGGAGAAAAGTGAGTAGTCTTTCTTGTTCTGAGTGAAACCAGACCGTAGCAGAGAGTCAGATAATTTAGCAAACCAACAACACGGAGCTTGTTTGAGGCCATAAAAAGACTTTTTAAGTCGACACATTTTGCTCTTATCAGTGGTCGAAAAACCCTGGAGTAACTTCATATAAACTTCTTCTTGTAGATCCTCATGAAGAAAGGCATTATCGACATCCATCTGGTATATCTCCCAATTCTTTGCTGCTGCAATCTTTAAGAAAACCCAAACAGTAGTCATTTTAACGACTGGAGCAAATGTCTCATCATAATCAGTAGTTTCCTCTTGACGGTTTCCAAGGACAACAAGACGAGCTTTGTAACGTTCCAAGGTTCCATCCGATTTCAGCTTCACTTTGAATACCCATTTATTACCAATCGCGTGTTTGTCAGGTGGCAAATCAACGATATCCCAAGTCTGGTTTATCTCAAGTGCATCAATCTCATTGCGAGCTGCGTCTTTCCAGTGAGAGTGTTGCATTTCTTCTTTGAATGAAGTAAGCTCAAATAGAGTTGTCACTGCTGAGAGAAACATGGTGTGTGGAGCAGAAAAATCATCCAAAGAGACATAGTTATTGAGTGGATATAAGCACTTACTTGAGGACTTTGGAGTGGTGCAAGTGTTGGATGAGACGCGCGGGGGTTTATCATTAGCTTTAGTGTCGTAGACATAGTCCTTGAGACGAACAGACAGTTTAGGCACACGCTGTCCATGACCAAGAGGTTCTAGTTCAGCTGGAGACGGCATTGCCTCAGACGGATCAGGCGGAAATCACGACACATCAAATGCTCGTGGGTACAGGCGGTGGACCCGCGATATCGTCCGATACCCATGGAGTGTCGCTCGGTGCTGGCGGGATCTCGATCTCAGTTCTTCGATGTATCTCATCGGGGTTATCAAGTGAAGGATAAGTGATGAACTCCCCCTGTGTATCATGAGTAGAGGCAGCGGGAGACGAAGAGGCATAGGGGAAGACATCCTCGTGTCACATCGCGAGAGACAAACATCTTTTCAGTATTCAAGTCGTATACGAGCCAACCCTTTTTCCCGAAGGGATAGCCTAGGAAGAGACATCGTGCACTCCTATCAGCAAACTTGTCATTCGAGCGACGAATGAGACGAACATTACAAAGACAACCAAATGTTCGTAATTCCGTATATCGAAGTGCAAGTCCATATACGAGCTCGTAGGGGGGTTTTACCATGGAGCAAAGGAGACGGTGTACGGTTGATAATGTATGTAGCAGCTTGAACACTCTCGCCCCAAAACTTTGTCGGTAAATGAGCTTGAAAGAGCAAAGCGCGAGCAATGTTGAGAATGTGATGGTGTTTTCGTTCCGCTCGTCCGTTTTGTTGAGGTGTATCAACACAGGAGGTTTGATGAGCAATACCGTGTTCGGCGAAATACCCCTTTAAGCAAGTAAACTCAATACCATTATTACTACGGAGCGTTTAAACGTCATTTCCAAACTGTCGATGTGTCCAAGCAAAAAAAATTTCAAAATAATTAGTATAGCCGATTTTTCTTATATCAAATGAGTCCATAAAACTCTTGAATATTTCCTATTCTATCACCTAATACATCAAATCATTGTATATTTTATTTCGCCCATCTAGTGAATCATCAACAATAGGATTATTTGAGTAACTGTATGCCTATTTCCATTGTTTTTATTAAAAAGAATCTATTTAGATTTTAATTTCAATTTGTTTTTATTTTCACGGATGAATTAAATATTTCCTACGCTCTTCGAATTGATTTTAGTAAATTATATTCAAGTTTTCTTGACACTAATCACATTACAGTCACCAACGATTTCAACATAATTAGAAGAAAACAAACTTGATCATTGTTAATGTAAATACTATTATCAAAATACATACTCACATTGACAATATTCATAAGATTCAATAAAAGAGTAAATTAAAGTCCGGCTGAAAACGGCACACCGGTGATAGGGATCCAAGAATCTCCTTGTATAAATCGGCTGACGGTGAACGGAGAAGCCTCTTCTTGGCCGCGTAAGACGTGAAATCCCGGCCAGTTTACTCTTCTACTAGTTTCAGCTCCAGCTCCGGTGTTCATAAACTCGCCGTAATACAATGTTGACAAAGCATAACTACCACTCCATTCTCGCCACCCTCTCGGGTCAATGAGCCCATCCATATCCGTTTTAAAAAACACTGTTCGAGAGTATTTTTTCCATGGCCGGCCCAAGTAGCTTTTAAACCGGCCTTTCACGGCCTCGAATTCTGGTGCGGCCCTGACCCGTGAGTGTTGGATCGATATGCCTATGTAATCATAAAGTCATAATCAAACTGGTTAACATTAACCATGACAATCAACTATTTTCAAGGTTAATGTTATTACTATAGTTTACTATATTAACATTAACCATGATAATTAACTTTTTATTACTACAGTTTCGAAAACTTGGCAGGTTAGCTCAGAGCTGGTTAATCCGCTAAACCCGTAACTATAATACAAGACAATGAAGGATTACTAATTTATAATTGGCAAATATTATATCGCAATAAAAATAATTTATAGTCACAAACCACAAAAAGTTATCGAATAGCTACAAAATAATCAAGAACCACAACTTAACTACAATTGTTTCTACCATTGATTGACCGTATAGCAACTAGTTTTTTCCGCAGCTACAACAATCGTAATTATATGGTCGTTGCTAGAAACAAGTTGGTGACAAAGTTAAAAAAATTTCGTGGTTTTATTTTGTTGTTTGCTGTTTTGTAGTTATGATCTCGTAGCTATATCATGCAGAATAACCCGCTTGTGACACCTAGTGGTCAAACAAAAGAATACCTGAATTTTCATGTGGATCATCTCTTCCTTGAGCTGTGATCATATTGCCTTGATGATCCATAGGCCGTCTTACAAATATATCACAATTCTGAAAAACAGCAGCTGCATCTCCAAATATGAAATCAATTGTACCTATTCAAAATATCCCACATAAATCTTAATTAAACCATTATATGATCACATGAATAATTTATAACCTTAAGACATATCATATCAAGATAGTACCATAAATATGACAATCACGATAGAATTGACGTAGAGAATGCGTGAAAAGTGTGTCTTGATATCCTTTGAAACTACACCGATAAAATAAAGACAAATCTGAGTTCACTCTCAATGCAACAGCTTGATGTTTATGTGGTCCTGCTGTGTTCTCGAAAGTCATGTCTCGTGCCCAAAATCCATCCCCGGACACACCTAAATATCGACTAATTAATAAAATTTAAACATGCAAAATATTTGAATAGTAATTAATGTTTATATATGTCAGTTATTACCAAACGTGGCTGATCCATAAGTCGTGGAACCATCAGGGACGTTTTTATTATTGGTTACGATTGTACGGTCCATACCATCACCAACTAACATAATGTTTTTCATGTCTTTATTTATTTCGATTTTCTCGTTATAAACACCTGCTTTTATGTGGATTATCACTCTATGTGACCGACTTTTACCCATTCTCGAAATAGCGGCTAATGCTTGGTTTATCGTCCGATAAGTCGCTGAACCATCTTGAGCTACCACGAAATCTGCTCTTGACTTTGTTGGATTCCATGATACTAACATTCCGCCGCTTTGGTTTGGTCTTACCGGTCTGTGGTTTGGTCTTACTGGTCCACGATTTGGTCTCGGTGGTCCATATTTTGGTCTTATTGGTCCATGTTTTGGTCTTTGTGATCCATGTTTTGCTCTCGTCGGTCCATGCAACCCTACACAATGTTAACAGTATAATATATGAGTCACGAGTTAGACCAAGTTGGAATCATTTTAATCTAATATATATGATATTAGAATCACGAGTTGAAAACCTATGTTTCATGGTTATACATGTAGATATAAGTCACATAACAATATAACATTATCCATTTGTTTTTAATATTGAGACATAAATTCATGTATATGTTTCTTACTCTTTTTCATAGGACCTCTAGACTTTTTGTACAAAGCCAAAGCTTCACCAAGCACGAACGTTACATTGCTATGAACCAAAGGCTTATGACCTTGACGTGACTGAACCAAACCATCTAAACAAGTGTGATGGTTCGCTAGCACGCCACTTAGCCACGTTGTAACATCTTCAACAGTAAAATTTTCATGAGCTACGAGTAGTCTCGAAAGCCTAGCGTCACTCTCATCGTAAAGCTTCACACAATCACTTAACCCCAAACTATTATAACCACTACGAGCATCACTAGTTGCCTCAACAACAACCATTGATCCAAACCTAGTCTTAGCTTCAATCACTGCAGCTCGAGCCCTCTCAAGCACATCAACTTCAGTTGTGCTTGACGCAGCTACAATGGCGAGAAAGAACATGATGGTTTTAAAGTCGGTGACTTTTAAAAACGTGTACATTTTTCAGTAGATTTTATAAAATTCTCTGGGTGAGTTGTAGTAACGTATATATGTATATGCTTGAAGTGCGTTTAGATAATTGATTGTTGTGCTTTGTTGTTGTATATATTTGATAAGAAGTACTTGTGGTAGAACGTAGAAGGAAGATATTGGTGGCGAGGAATGTAACACATGGTGAAACACATAAGGCACGTGTAACACTATGTGTAAGCTTTTGTTACAATGATTATTGATGGCTCATGCATATGAGACTAATTTCATTAATTACGTTTTACGTTTCAGGTTATTAATTTTAAAACGATGCCGTATCAAAGTGAAGAGTGTACGTGTCTGTGCATAGAAGTTTTCACCAGATTATAATCTCATGTAATATTATCAAAAATTTGGGAGTTTGGGTTATTTTTGATATAATTATTGGAAAAAGAAAACATTTTGAAGGAAATCATAATCTTACTATGACAATAGATGTGATAGCTTTTCCCTACCCACCATTTCACAATCATTGAAACTTTTACAAATTATTTATGAATGATCAGTTATACATGCATTAAAACAAAGAAATAGTTGGAGTAAATCTGTTGTAAAATTAGTGAAAGTTATTATCCTTTTGGAGTATTATATATGTCTTCTCTTTTTACTCCATGTTTTTTTTTGTCAACTTCTTACTCCATATATTTTTCCTTCTTTTTTTGTCAACCAAATTTTGATTTTATTAAAAGTCAAATTAAGATGGTGGAACAATATCTACGTAAGAATAATACACAAATATGTATTCTCTTTCTACTCGGTTAGAGGTGGGCTTATATACCTACTTGGAATTTATTGTCAAATCAACACAGTCACGGTAAATAAGGATTGGCCACATAGCCGATTGTGTTCCAAATTACTTTAAGCTATGTTATGTCATCAACTCCACGCCACATCATTAAATGTCTCCAAAACCTATTAGACCTGGCTTCTATGCAATTTGGGCTTGTGCTTCGTTGACCGGCTCATCAGTCCACTAAACCAGCAAAAACCCCTATAAAAAAAGGATTTTTGTCATATTTGACATTCTAGATTTTTAGATAGAGAATCTCTAATATTTTATACTAAGAGTTCTGATTTTGCCATTTCTATAATCAATTTTTTCCACTTAATAAGACAAACTTTGCAACCTCGTTTTTATCTATTTTTAATTTAGTACAAAACCTAGTACAGATATACTCCATGTTTTTCTTTCTTTGCTCTACAATTTGAAGTATGAGAAATAAGGTTTAACCAAAACAAAAAGAACAAATTTTTAAATCTTCTAAAATTTTCGTATAAGGGTAGAACGTTGACCAATCATCCGGATTTTTCATTATCTCAATAAATGTTGTATTGTCAATCTCCATATTCCTTTTCTTTTAAAAGTGACTATTTTCGAAAGTTTCTAAATTTTAATTCGGTTGGTTAATGGATTATAGCTTTGTAGCATGTGTTGAGACCATAATTTAATGTCCCAATAGAATATATGTTGCGATCCATGGGGATTGGGTAGACCCGGATTCTCTTAACCTTTTGTTTCGGTAGAACCTTTTAAAGTCTTAAGATACTCAAATCGAATCACGTTGTTTTCTAAAATTGATAATATTTTATCCGAATATTATCACATTTTACGATCGAAGTATTGAGTACTGAATAATTGTGCCTGCTAAGGAAAGTGAGTAGTATATATAATAAGCCTATATAACTATACCAAAAGGAATGAAGTTATCATCTTTTAAGCCAGAAAGTAAGGGCCACTATTATCATATATTTAATTATAGTCATTCCGAATTTTCCTTCTGATGAACCAAAATTAATCAATAAAGAGTTGTGATCCTACAAAAATAAAAAGGAATAATAATAGAGTTCAGACAAATCAAAACATCTCCTTAGAATCTCTTATCTCGAATCATGTCTTCTTTATATCAATCTGCAAAATCAGCATAGTAATTTATGTGATCACCATATAAGACAATTAAATTAGAATCTTAAATACATGGATAACTAAGTTAATATAATTATGTGAAAATTAGGGTATTAAGTAAATACTTACGCATGGAGTTTCTGCAGAGTGAAAGAAGAATAACAAGAATTGCGAATCCAGCAATAACTCCAACAATTATCGCAATTGATTTTCCCACGTTATCTCCGTTCGTAGGATCTTAATCAAGAAATTAAGTGAGACTAAATTTAGTTACTCAATATCTTATAATATGTGACAAAGAATGCAATATAAGACTGTAATATAAAGCTAAGAATTATTATTTTATTTTTATTTTATAAGATGCAGTGTGACTTTTGGACTTTGTGAAATTGATCAAGGTATAAAGAATATATAAACTAAAGTTGAAAAGGGTACATGTGTGGCTATGCCTATAAAGAAAAGAATAATATTATAATATAGTTATAACTAAATTATATTCGCACCCAAAATTCTTTTTCTGATCAATGATATTATAATCATTATACTCAAACGAATCATTCAAAAGATTTATTTTATTTTATTCAATTCTTAATGGAGTTGGAGAGGGAAAATTAAAATATTTATGATTTTTTCAGCTTTCTCGTGCTACCAAGAAGCAACTAGACTCGTGCTTTTTTCCAATTACAAGCGGCGGAAATTTGAATTTTATAAGAAAAACGCATATTTATTGAATTCATTACAGTTTTAAAATATATAAAAACTCCACTAAGCATATTAGTTAAGAAAAAATTCGTCAACATTTAAATCTACGTCAACTTTAAATTTCCTTATAATCTATCAAATATAATAGATAAAGAGTAAACTGATACTATAATCATTAGCCAGAAAAATTTAACAAATCAATCGAAATCTTATAAATTAATAATATTAAAACTATAAAATTTTATTAACTAATCATATTCTTTAATATATTGATATTGTAATTTAACAAAAAAAATTATTTTAAAATTAAATATATTATTAATTTATAGTATATATTAATTTTATCGAGGTTTTACTAAGGAATTATAAAACGGTAATTAGAGGAATGGTTAACAAATGAAATGGAGATTATATGGACTAACCTGAAGAGAAGTCATAGTAACCAGAACCCCAATAACGAGCATAACACTGAGCCAAGTAGACTTCAGCTGCAACCGCCGAGCCACAAAGATTCTTTACTTTTCCAACAGACTCTGCAAGACAAGCCGTACAGTCACTAGGACTTAAGTCACCAACACACTGAGCATAACCTTCAACTAAACCAGACCGGCTAACTTTAAAACCAAGTTGAGTCGACTCAAGATCCGACAAAACATCATCTCTACGTTTGAAGAAATCGTAGTCATTTTCAACACTCTTGGAACTACACTTCTTGTACCTAAGACTTGTGTCTGGTTTCCCGAGAAAATTATTGGTTTCGTAACGTAAGAAGCAGCCTTCGAGCTGGAGAGAAGCACCGTAAGAGTAAGGACAAAGAAGAGTTATTTGATCAACTGAGGTCTGAATACATTTTGAGCAGTCTGATGATCTGAGATCGTCACGACATTGGTAAAGGCCGAAAACGGCCGAAGAGGAGGAGGAGGAGTCGTTTCCGATAGCAAAGCTATTGAAGGAAGCATCGGAAGAAGAAGTGACGACGGAAGAGAGGAAAGTGTCGCGATTTGATTCGAAAGGAGAGTTAGGTGTGAATTTATCCGGTGAACAACCACCGTAGACAAAGATGTGAAACTCTGATGAAGATCTTAAGGAAGATGATGATGAGTAGAATGAGAGAAAGAAGAATAAGAAGAAGAGAGAACAGATAAAGAGTCTTGTCATATTGTTGTCCTTTGGTTTGTTGACAAATTGGTATTTAAATTCTGATTATATCTTGTTCATAGTGTTTTTTTTCTTCTTCTTAGAAACAAAAAGAAAAAGAATCAAAGAATGATTAGGATTATCAATGTGTGGACCAACCCAAGATAAGTGAAATTCTTTTTTTGTCGTTATCCACTCAACATCGGACCGGCCTTGTAAATTGACGTAATAAATCAGACCGGTCGGCATCAAAAACCTTAACTATGACTTGTAACTAAACAATGTCATGTTGGCAGATGGAGTTAGGTTTTAGTATGATCTTTCTCGGTTTGGCTTATAGATATTTGGTTTATGAATTTTATTTATAAATAGTTGATAACACCTAAAATCAAACAATTAACAAATTTCGTTTGAATTTTTGAGGGAAAAAATGTAAGGAAGAGACTGTTGGTATATCGGAGTTGAGTTGTGTTCAATGAAAGAAAATAACGATTGTGAGCAATCATATATCTCAAAAAGAATTGGTAACGCTTAATGAATTGGACATTTGTATGATACTATTCGGTATATACTTTGATAATAAAGGACAAAAATCGATTTGATTAGACATTTGATTTTGGTGTCTAGTTTCTTGAGACTTCTTTTATGCAAAGAGGGTTCCGGTTTCGTCGTATCCTTTATTGATAAGTATATAAATGTTCGCTAGATTGATTCCATATCACAATATTCAACTCAAGTTAGTGGAGAATTTTCAAGTGATAAAGAAAACAATTCTTTTAAATCCTGACTAAGTCCATAAGACTAAATTGCAATGGATACTTGATAATCAGAAGGTATATAAATCAATTGGGCCGTTAAGTTGTGAATGAGTTCAAGCCCATGTTTTGATGATTTTTTTCTTTGTACCAATTTCTATTGGGCATATTTATAATTTATTCCCAAATTTCTCTTACGTAAATGCAATTACTTGGTCCAATATTTAATTGTCTGTTGATTAATAATTCAGAAGGTAACATGTTATATGAACTTTTTTCTTCTGCTTCAGTATTTAGTTACTCTTTTGTAACTTGTGAGCCACACGTCCAATAAAAATGCTGCATATTATAGAGAAATATTTATGAATTTGGTTTTTCCTATGTTACATACTTCCTAACCTACGATTACTTAAAAATAAAACAAAATAAAGTAATTTTGAATGTACGTTAATCATAGAATATTGAAAATCTACAAGTTTCTAGCAAAATATAAAATATAATATATTAAATGTTAGATTATTAGGTTTCAGTGTTTTCATTTTTGTAAATGTTTTAAAACATCTTCTATAAACAAATTCTACGGAGAATCTTAATAATAAATAAATAAATAAATATAAATATCAAATTGTGTAATATGCTTAAATATTCAAATTTTACCGAAAATAAATAAATGTAACTACAAAATTGTGGCAAATTAGTAAGAATATTGTGACAATTGCGGATTTTGCTTTTTAGTAGTCACTTTGCAATTATAAACATAATGACTAAAGAATGACAATTCTTGTATAAAAAAAACAAAAACTGTAAATTTTTTAAAATTATTGATCAAGTTTTATAAACAATAATTTTAAAATATTTTAAAACGACATCCTATGATTCATAAATTTTCATAATATTTTACAAATTTGATTTAAATATAGTCACAATATCGTGGCAAATTAGTTTCATTGTTGTTGCAAATAAAGATTTTTCATAAATTTGTTGATATCTTAATATATGTATATATATATATATATATATATATATATATTTATTTAATGGTGGGCTGAAGGGAGACGCTTATGGGCCGGAGCTGCAATCTAAATCCCAAATTCGTCTGTGTCTATTTCTGGTCAGGTTCAGGTCCATCTTTGATCTCTATTTTGTCTTGATGTTCGATAATGGCAAGTCAAGGGAAAAAGCAGCTATATTTCTGCTTTTGAAGACCTACAAATCAGAACATGAGATCAATGTAAGAGATATATAGAGAAAAGCTTATCTTCTTCAAGCTTCTTCTTCTCGGTTGTTGTCTTTGATTGTATTGTCAGATATTTGTACTCTGTAATATATACTCGTGAAGTATAGTCCCTTGAGAGCTGGGATTTTAGCTCTCCAAGATGTACCTTGGCAAGTTTATGCCTTGGGAACTTGTAACTCTCTGTCTCGACTTTATTCTCCTTTTATCTCTCTGTTTTCTTCACCTACAAGCAAAGAAATTGAACAAGTTGTTAAGACAGAGTAAAAAGAAAATCATTACAGTGGTATCAAAGCCATCAGGTTGGAGAAGTTAAGAGGGAGGAGTGTGATTTACCCATCTCTCTGGATCTAGTACAAGATGTTATAACCAACCCTTAGAAGATGAGACGTTGAGAGGTTTGATGGAGAAGGAGACTACACCATCTAGAAGCACATGACTCTTGCACAACTAGAGATCTTGGGGCTTGACTCTGTTCTTAAGGTTGATGGAGTGTCTTCATCACTTGCAGAAGAAAAAAAAGGTGTGAAAGTTGACCCCAAGAAGTTTGATAAAGATCGAAGAGTCTGAAATCTGTTGAGTATGAGTCTCACAGATATAGTATTACGGACAGTAGGGTTGAAGCACAAATCTGCTCAATCTGTGTGGAATTCTCTGGAATATCAATACCAAGAAAAATCTCTACCTAACAGGTTCTATTTAAAGAAAAGGTTGTTTAGCTTTAAGATGGAGGAAGGAAAAGGGTTAGATAAAGACTTGGATAACTTTAACAAGTTAATATCAGATCTGAGCAGTCTCGATGTTGAGATAAGTGATGAGGATCAAGCTGTGATTCTCATGAATGGTTTGCCCTCTCAGTATGCTCAGCTGGTTCATACACTTAAATACAGAGGAGGACAAACGACATCTCTTTAAAGGAAGTTACAACCGCTGCTTATTCCTTAGAGGTGGAGCTTAAACAAAAGGGAAATCACTTATCAAGATAAAATGGTGAAGGTCTGTACTTTCAATCTAAACCAGAAAATGAAAGAAAGTACAAAGGAAAATCAAAGAAGCAGGACAAGCAGAAGGAAAAGAAAAAAACTAAGAAAACTTGTTGGCTTTGTGGATCTGAGGGACATTTCAAGAAGGACTGTCCCAAGAAAGGTCAAGGAAGCACCTCACAAGCAAATGTAACTCAAGTTTTAGAAGAAGAACCCTTGATGTTGACTGCTTCAGAATTAAACCTAAGTGATATCTGGATATTAGACTCGGGATGCTCGTATCATTTAACTTATAGAAAGGATTTGATGTTCGAAGTTGAAGAAATTGATGGGGGAAAGATTCTAATGGGAAATGATACACATTGTGTGATCACAACTATAGGAAAGCTTAAGGTGCTCAATTGCAATAACTCAATAATTGTATTGACCAAAGTCAGATACTCTGCTATGGCTAAGAGAAATTTAATATCCCTTGATCAACTAGAGTTTCAAGGCTGCTGGTTTCAATCGAGGAATTTTAGACTTTAAGTGTTTTATGGAGAAAAAGAAGTCCTAGCAGGAGATTATTAAAATACTCTGTATATTCTTGATGGAAAACCAGTAAAGGATCAAGTAAATACTGAAGGAAATGAAATGCAGCAGTAAGTCCAATGGATAATCTACTGTTACGGCATAGCAATATATAATGGGCTGGAATACTACAATAAGTTGTTTGAAGATCATTGTAAAGCACATGGAATTAAGAGACATAAGACATGTCCTTACACCCCTCAAGAGAATGATGTGACAAAAAGGTTGAAACAGGTCTAGGAGAATCCTTCTGGGCTGAGGCTGCTTCAACTGTGATTTATATGATAAATATATCACCTTCAGTTCCTCTGGGACTAGAGATACATGAACAAGTGTGGACTGGCATAAAGCCTGACTATTCACATATGAAAAGGTTCGATTGTTTGGTGTACTATCATTTGGATCAGGGAATGTTGAAGCCTAGAGCTAAAAAGAGGATCTTTATGGGTCATCATCAAGGTGTGAAAGGTTACAGAATATGGAATAGTTGATAACTGTGTTTTTTGGCTATCAAATAACAAACTGTTATATAATCAATGTAGTACAGTAATGTGTAAATCCAACTAAGCTAGCAACTATTCAATTTGGATGCAATCTACTCAACTTAATTTAAGCCAGAATGATTATGGTGAATGTTATTATGCGAATCAAGCTAAATGAAAATAGAACGCAAAAACAGAATGAAAAAAGAACACAAAAACAGAGCAAAAACAGAGTATAAAAAACAGGGTAACTGAAACAGAGCAATGCACAAAAACAGAGCAATCACAAAACAAAATTTTAGGCGAAAACAGAGCAATAAGAGAGACAAAATTCAATGAAGAAAAAGGGGTTTTTGAGTTTAAGGATCAATGATCAAAACAATCCTAGGGGTTCCAGACTTGTTTATCAACCTATTTAGATGACCTCTAGGCAAGGAATCACAACAATCACATTCATTCTCATGCAATGGGACCTCTCTCAAACCCCAACCAGACTTGATTCTCACCAACGATTAGAGGGCTCAAGAGGCATTAAACACAGACCTAACAAAGCCTAATAACACCCTAAACAGTCAATCTCTTGAGCTAGGAGAAGTTATCTAAACCTAAGTTCATTCAAGCATTATCACATATTTCAATTGATCAAAGAGAAATAAGCATTAAGGACACTTAAATTGAAGAGATCTAAGCCTAATCAACCCTAAACAAGTCTGGAATTCCCTAGATCTACCATAATCTCACCATCTCCTCAAGAACCCTAATTGATCTGCTCCAAATTCATGATGAAGAACATAAACCCAGAATCATAAACTATCAACATCATCAGAAAGATCAAAGAGAGATGAACAACAATGATTAAAAGCATAAAATCAAATAACCAAAGGATCAACAAGGATCTAAGATTCAAAGAGAAGGAAATTACAAAGGAAAAGAGTCTTTTTGCTTAAAAAGAGGCTAAAACGTTCTAGGGTTTGCTTAATTACATTAAGGGGGGTATTTATAGGTCCTTTTACAAAAAGCCCTAAAAAAGTCAACTTTGACGAAAAAATCAACGTTCTGGTGCGAAAAACCACTCGACCAAGTTATGGTCAAGTGTGTTGGTCGAGTATCATGGAGATATGCCAAATCTTCTAGATCACATCCTGAACTTCAACTCTAGGCCAATCGATTCACCCATAGGTCTTCTTGTAGTCCAAAATACCTCATAGTACCTGAAATCCGCCCTTATGAAATGCCCAATACTAAACACGCATATTAAGCCTAAAAGGACCTAAAACAATGATAATACTACATGTATGAATACAAAACATGTTAAATAATGCCCCTAAAATATGCTGAAATGCAGACACATCAACTCCCCCAAACTTAGTCTTTGCTTGCCCTCAAGCAAATGCATAGAGCTAAGAAGGAAAAGAGGTTGCTGACAATGGGAACATCTCACCTCAAACAAACAACTTATCAAGCTGAAAACCGTAATCCACATGTGAACCCCCATTCCATTTTAAAAACCACAATCTACTTACATCAAGGCTTAGCATAATAACCGAATACTCCCTAATAATTAGCTGGACTCTAAGAAAGTCATATTTGAAACCTATTTCTATAAGTGCAGATCGCAAGAGGGGCTATTGCTCGAACTCATACTTATTTGCTCCAGCTTTATCAATGAAACACGAAAAAGTACGGGTTTACGCACAGTCCTGGTTCACCTTAGGCGTCAATGTATTAGCTTTATCAATGAAAAATGAAAAAGTACAGGTTTAAGCATAGTCACGGTTCATCTTAGGCAACATCAGAATGGTTTCATCAATGAACACAATAAAGTACGGTTTACGCACAGTCCCCGTTCATCTTAGAACATATTATGCGAGCTGAGTTGTAAGAAGGATAAATTTTTAATGCTTTTCTTTCTACTTAGCTAGCTGAACTCAATAAATCTGGTCGTTTTTGGCAAAAATTAAATCCGATTATGAGGAAATAAATCTGGTCCTTTTTGAAACACAATATAAGCACTGGTTTCTAAGGCCAACGATCTACCAATTAGTGTTCAAAAGGGAAGAACGCAAGTCCAAAAGTTCACTATGGTTACTAGCCAATCAACCTAGCAAGACTCTCTATCATTAGCAAGACGATTCCCAAAACTCTAGACTCAATCCTATATGAATGCAATGCAGCAACATGAACACTTTGTTTTTGACTAATGCTTTTTCATGGTTTTTTCAAAAAAAATTTGGTTTTTCTATGCCTTAAATGATATGCAGATGATGAAATGATGAAAATCGAAACTAAGAATCACAGAAAAAAAAGTCAAATATCCTCTAAAACCCTCCCCCAAACTTAAATCACACAGTCTCTTGTGTGTATAAAATCCCGAAAGAGGATCCTAGACCAGCAAGTCAAAATAAAATATGCAATGGTATATACAATGAATGGAAAGGAGGTGGTACCTAATTGGAGAGTGAAGAAGTTGGAATTGGAGGAGATTCTGGTTCGTCCTTGGAACGCTCGAGCAAGTTTTGCTCGAGTCTCATGCTCGAGCATGGAGTTCCTGGTGCATTTGAGGAACACTCGAGCTGATGTTGTTCGAGTGTTCTACTCTGGTGTCGGATTCCTTGTGGTGCATGCTTTAGCCTCCAATTGAAGAGTATGTGGTTGGGTCTGACCCTCCTAAGGTTCTACACACGTCGATGGAGCTGAAACATAAGAAAAGAGCAAAAGAAACAAAGAAAAACTGCATGAAAAATATATACAAGGATAGCATGGGATTTCCTTTCAAGTGAGCTTGTTTTAAGTCACTAAGCTTGACTTCCCACGCTCATCAGACTTGGGGTGGTTCAAAGAGAGGAATTGAGGTCCCCTCTGAAATGGTTTCATCAACCATGTAAATCTTGACTTTCTGCCCATTTTCTGGAAGATCCTCTCATTTCTTGCTTAACATTGTGATGGCTCCACAAGGCATAACTCTTTTAATGTTGAAAGGTCCTGACCAATCTGAATTGGGCTTTGTTGGGAAGAGAAGCTGCTTCACTTTGGCAAATGGTTTGGGATATTTGCTGCTCTTCACCTTGTACTCCATTACTCCATCCACAAATCCAATTGGTTTCAAAACTATATCAGGCCCAAGATCCAATTCTTGTAAATTGTATGATTCCTTAGAAGGCATATCTGCGATCTCATTGCAAGCAAACAAGAACTGAAGGCTTTTCCCATCAACAACCTCTTAAAACATTGGAATTCTTCTGCAGTAGTCGCTAGCCTTACCACTCTTAACCAATATAGGTCGAGGAAGCATAGGAGGTTTAATGACCAACTGATTCAATCCCTCAATTGAGAAGCTTTGTCCTCCTATAGTAGGCATCCTAATTGCATCATTAATGTTAAACTTCATAATGAGATCCTTACCAAAGTTTAGCTCAATTTTTCCACTCCTCACATCAATTACAGCTCCAACAGAGGCTAAAAATGGTCTACCAAGTAGTAGTGGATCTTCTTGTTCCTCATCCATATCAATCACCACAAAGTTTGTGGGAACCTCAACTTTACCAACCATTATAGGTATATCTTCCAGCAAACCATATGGCAAACGAACAGACCTATCAACTAGAATCAAAGAGAGCTTACAAGACTTGTAGTTGTTGAACCCCACCCTCTTAGCAACAGGTAGTGGCATTAGGCTAATTGAAGCTCCAAGTTCACATAAACATTTGCTGAAAGTTAAATGACCCAATGAGCATGGTAAAGTGAATGTTCCAGGGTCATCTAGCTTGTTTTGCACTACTTTCCTCTCTAAGATGGCATTGCACTCATGAGTCTCTACTGCCATACCCTCTAGCTCTTTTGTTCTTTCCTTCAAAGCATCTTTCAAAAATTTCTGATAAGGAGGCATTAACATGAAAGCATCAAGTATAGGTATCTTTACCTCAATATCCTTCATTTTCTTTACAAAAAGAGTCTTATACTTCATTGTTATGTCCTTTTTAAACCTTTGTGGGAAGGGTATTTGAGGTTTAAAAGGAGGAAGGGCAAAAAACTTGTGTATATCGTGCAAAACAGCATGTTTTGGAGGTTGGTAAGAGGATGCTCGACCTAGCCTTGCTCAAGCATCCTACTCGAGCGTCTCATTTGGTGGTTCTGAACATAATGCTCGATCAGCTCCAGCTCAAGTGTCTTGCTCAAGTGTTCCTTTCTGAGGCTTTTTTCGATCTTTTCAGCCTTTTCTGACTAAGGTTGTCCTCGCCAACCTGAATGACACTGTCCTCAGTGAAATTATCATGTCTTACTTGTGGAGAGATCTTCTTTCTACTTCTCAATGTAATGGATTGGGCAGTGTATTCCTTGGGGTTTTGAATAACTTTTCCTGGTGGTTTCCCAATAGTCTTAACTGTAGAGGAGGAAGCTTGTTGGTTCTCTAAATACTTCAACCTTGCATGCAATGTCTCAAATTTGCAATTGAGATCATTGTGAAAAGCATTGATCTTAGCATGAACCGTAACAAATTTCTTTGTCAATTATGTGGCTGTAGCATTTTGACCTTTAAGGAGCTGCTGTAAGATGTCCATAACTTCTGGAGGTTGTTGGGGTGGAGTTGGAGTGTGGTCTGCATACCCTGGTGGTATTATAGGAGAAGGGTGAAAACTTTGGTGATATTGATGTTTGGGCAAATAAGCTTTAGGTGGATTTTGGTGAATTTGTTTTGGTGGATACACTTGGTCTTGAGGATTAGCCACATTTGTGTTCCTGTAAGAAAGATTGGGATTCTGGTTGTAGTTTTTGTAAGGCTTGTACTCAGCTCCTTGGTTCTGCACAAAACTGACCTCTTCAATGTGATCCTACATCAACAACTTGTTCTTCTTTATTCACTTGATGAACATGCTTGTGATGCACAAAAAGTAACATGTCCAACTTGTCTTGGATAGCCTTGAGTGACTTCCTACGAGCCATATCTGAATCAGTTGAACTCCTTGTAGTCCTATCATAGTCCTCTCCATACTGCCCATCTGCTTGAGCCAAATTCTCAACAAGTTCCCAACCATCATCCACCTTTATGTTTAGAAAATTCCCATTGATTGTTGTGTCTAACAACATTTTGATCTTGGGTAGAACACCCCTGTAAATAGTACTAAGGAGAGACTCGGTACTGAACCCATGATGATGGCATTGAGACTGATACATCTTGAACTGTTCCCATGCCTCAGAGAACGTTTCTGAATTAGTTTGGTTGAAACCAGAGATGGAGTTGCGAAGCTTCGCTGTTCTAGAATTGGAGAAGTTTTTTGCAAGAAAGACTTGTTTGCAAGCCTCCCAAGAAGTAGTGGAACTTGAAGGCAAGTGTTTCTCCCACATGTGAGCCTTCTCTCCAAGAGAGAAAGGAAACAGCCTCAGCTTCAAAGCGTCCTCACTGACCCCCATTAATCTTGGTCAAGCTTGTTAGTCTCTCAAACTCATCAAGATGATCCAGCGGATCCTCAGATGGTAAACCATGAAACTTACTGTTCTGTACCATGGAGATCATACCACTCTTAATCTCAAAGTTGTTGTTGGCAATGGCAAGTGAAACAATTCCATGGCGTGTAGTGTGGAAATCTGGAGCATCACCAGCTCCAATGTGTCATGTGCGCCTAGGACGATGTCCTGGCTCAGTAGCATGTGACTGTTCTTCCATCCCAACTTGATCCTGAAGCTCCTCGTTTAAACTATTCTGTTAAACCCGCAACCGTTCACGAGGTAACCGGTCTATGTTGTCCGAGTATGGGATAAGATGTTCACTACCATTGGATCTGGTATGCATGCAAGTGGGTTTTGACTGAGGAAAGGGACACTCGACCAAGGCTTGATCGAGTGTTAAGGTCGAGTGTTCTGGGGAATGTGAAAATCACGGCACTCGAGCTATGTGGGTCGAGTGTCGTGATCGAGTGTCCCTGCAAAACAGAAAAAACCCAGAAACAAGCTATATAGAATGGAAAAATCAGGACACAAACGTAGAACTTAGTCTCAGGAAAGTGATAATACTAATTGTAGCTAACTATAACCAATTTGGCAACGGCGCCAATTTGATAACAGTGTTTTTTGGCTATCAAATAACCTAGTGTTATGTAATCAATGCAGTATAGTAAGGTGTCAATCCAACTAGGCTAGCAACTATTCAATTTGGATGCAATCTACTCAACATAATCTAAGCCAGAATGATTATGGTAGAAGTTATTATGCGAATCAATCTAAATGAAAACAGAGCGCAAAAACAGAATGAAAACAGAATGCAAAAACAGAGCAAAAACAGAGTATGAAAAAAAGAGTAACCGAAACAGACCAATGCACAAAAACAGAGCAATCACAAAATAGAATTTTAGGCAAAAAACAGAGCAATAAGAGAGACGAAATTCAATGAAGGAAAAGGGGTTCTTGAGGTTAAGGATCAATGATCAAAGCAATCCTAGGGTTTCAGACTTGTTTATCAACCTATTTAAATGACCTTAAGGCAAGGAATTGTAAGATTTGGATTCTAACGAGCCTAAGTTGCTAGAAACCCTTAGAGATTGAGAAGAGAATCACGAGAGTGAAGAGTATTTGAAAGAAACCATTTAATCATTAATCCTTTCGTTCATTCATACAATCAATATATAGAGAAGAGAAAATTTACATAAAAAGACAAGAAGAAAGAGAGAGAGGTTATCGTAATGAGGGGGGGACCATTGGGACCACTTTCCCCAACGGTCAATGTGGTCCCAAATATGACCGTTGGGAACCACATGGACCATTGATGTCGCAACAGTCATATTGGGACCACTTTGACTGTTGGGACCACTTCTCCAATGGCTCTTTTTCCCCTTAAACGATTGGAATCTCACGCGCCCCTTGCTCCGATTATTTTCTCTTAGTCACTAGGCCTCTTGGATAGAATTAGGTGTGGCCTAGTGAGGATGCTTGGCCAATACTCCCCCTCAAGCTAAGCCGAAATGTAATGGAGACTTAGCTTGGAGAGCCCAAAGCATACACCTCGGTGAAAACCTTAGTAAGGAAAACCCGGTGGGACAAAACCTTACCAAGGGAAAAAGAGCATGTGTAATTTGGACTCAGGAGACGTGAGGTCAAGTGCTGTCAAGACTCACAAGCCCGATTTTTTCACAAGATTGCAAACCTTGGTACTTGCAGCCTTAGTGAAGATGTCCGCCAACTGATCTTCACTTGGTGTGTAACACGGGAGAGTTACTCCCTCGGCAATGCGCTCTCGGACCTTGTGACAGTCCACCTCGATGCATTTGGTTCTCTCATGGAAGACCAAATTGTTGGCTATATGGATTGCGGCTTGGTTGTTGCAGTGCATGATGATCAGCTCGGTTGTCTCGCAGCCTAGATCTTTGAGGATGGCCTTAAGCCACACTAACTCAACGGTAAGTCTCCTCATAGCATGATACTCTACTTCCGCTGTTGAACAAGCCACAACTTTCTGCTTCTTGGTATTCCAAGTACCCAAATTCCCTCCGACAAACGTGCAATATCCGGTGGTGGACCTCCGGTCATTTCGATCACCTGCCCAATCATCATCACAATATCCAGAAATTACAGTACTAGCATTCTTACCCATCCATATGCCTTGGCCCGAGCTTCCTCTAATGTACCGAAGAATCCGTTCGATCATAGACCAATGGTACTTGGTTGGAGATTGCATGTGCTGGCTGACTTGGTTCACTGCTAAACAAAGGTCAGGCTGAGAAATAGTTAAGTATATGAGCTTACCGACAAGTCTCTTATAGAGCTTCGGATCATTAAACGGCTCATCCTCTTTCTCCCCCTCTCGGCTGACCTTATACCCATCCTCTAGCGGGGTCTTAGCCGGTGTTGAGTTGTCCATCCCTGTCTCATGTAGAAGATCAAGAGTATACTTCTTATGGAAAAGGAACAGGCCGTCCGAAGAACGATAAAACTCAATGCCAAGGAAGTATGTCAAGTGCCCCAAGTCCTTAATATCAAAAACAGAATGTAGATAGGATTTTGTATCACGAATACCTTCCTTATCATCGCCGGAAATGATAAGGTCATCAACGTAGATTAAGACGACTACAATACCCTTCAGAATGCATAGTGTGAACAACGTGTGATCCGCCTCGGATTTCTGGAAACCACAGTCACGGAGGGTGCAGCGGAGTTTGTGGTACCATGCCCGAGGGGATTTTTTCAGCCCATATATGGCTTTACGAAGTTGTAACACTTTCCCGGATGTAAATCGAGATTCGAGCCCCAGAGGGAGAATCATATAGACCTCCTCATCAAGGTCGCCTTGAAGGAAGGCATTCTTGACATCCATCTGCCATAACTCCCAAGAAAGATTAGTAGCAACGGAAAGTACAACCCTTACCGTGTGTAGTTTGGCAACCGGTGCAAACGTGTCCGTGTAGTCTTCACCATATGTTTGGGTGAATCCGCGGGCCACTAGTCGTGCCTTGTAGCGTTCCACTTCTCGATCTGGTTTATACTTGATAGTAAAGACCCATTTACATGACACAGTCTTCTTGCCGGAAAGTAAGTCGGCCTCGACCCACGTCCTATTTGTCTCCATAGCCTTAGCTTCATTTTCAACGGCATCCATCCACTTCTTACTTTGTGTAGCTTCCTCAAATGTCTTAGGAACCTATCCCATCTCAATTTTTCCAAGAAAAGCATGAAACGGGGAAGGTAAAGAATCAAGAGAGAATACCACTTGCGGCGGATTGTTCACGGCGTGAGCATAGTAGTAGGGCCGGGAACTTCTGCGGAGTGGTGGAGAGTCTGGATTGGAGATAGACGTGCCTTGGGTGACAGTCGGATCGGTATAAGCGGTCGGATCCCTGATCACGGCCGGATTGACGGTCGTGACTGTCTTGGAGGTCTTCGGAATTACCGAGTTATCGGGTTGTACGGAGTCATGCGGCTGTATGTTCAGTGACGGGAGAGTGTCCAGGGGTTCTGGCTTAGGATCAAGAGGTAGGTAGTGAACGTCCAGGAGGAACGTACCCAGAGAGAGTTCGTCCAGCTGAGAGGAACTCGGATAAGGCGTGTCCTGATCCGCATCCGGATTCGAAGCCGAGGTGTCCCGAGGTTCTGTCTCTATGCCCAAGTGATCCAATATGAACTTAAGACTAGATGCCCTATCCATGGAGATGTCCAAGAGATCCTTGAGGTCTGCCCAATTTTTGTCTCCATAGAATGGCTTAGTCTCAAGGAATTTCACATCCCGAGATATGTGAATTTGTCGATTATCCGGGTCATAGCACTTGTAGCCCTTTTGAGTGGGTGAGTAGCCTACGAACATGCACTTCTTGCTTTTGGCTTCAAGCTTGTTCCGAAGCTCCCCGAGTACTAGAACAAAACACACACAACCGAACACACGTAAGTTATCTAAAGAAGGTTCGGTTTTGTTTAGTACCTTGAATGGAGAAACATCATGGAGGATTTTAGTAGGTGTCTGATTGATCAAGTAGCAGGCAGTCATAACCGCATCTCCCCATAACTTCTTTGGAACATTCATGTGAAACATGAGAGATCGGGTAACCTCCATCAAGTGTCGGTTTTTCCTCTCGGCTACTCCATTTTGTTGAGGATTATAAGTACAGCTGGTTTGATGTAGTATACCATGGTTTGTTAAGTGCTCTTGAAATGCCTTACTCATGTATTCACCTCCATTATCCGTTCTAAGTACCTTCAATTTTGATTTAAAATGATTAGATATATAAGAGTCAAAATTTTTGAAGGCTTCAAAGACACGATCTTTTGATGGAAGTAAAGTCATCCATGTATACTTTGAGTTTTCATCAATGAATGTGAAAAATATCTATGATTGTCCCTAGATATGCACAGAGCAGTCCACACATCGGAATGTACTAGGTCAAAACAGTTTTTATAAATTGTAGATGATGAAGAGTAGACCGTTTGCAATATTTTCCCAATATGCATGCTTCACATTCAAAATTATCCAAGGATATCCGAGGTAACATGAGTTTCAAGGCTCTAAAATGAGGGTGACCAGCCCGAGCATGCCAAATATGGTCATTGGAGTTACTAGCACATAATTTCGAAACTACACTAGAACCGCAAAAAAAAGAAATAAGCTTATGGTCTTCGAGAATATAGAGTCCATCTTGTATTCTCCCATGTCCTATCAGGCTCCCCGTCTCAATATCCTGAAACTTAACGTCATTAGGGCCACAAATCACATAACAATTTAAGTCCCTCACAGCCTTTCTAACCGACAAAAGCTTCGAGGTGAAATTCGGCATAAAGAAGGCTCTAGTGTTTTTATTGAATAGACCTAGGTTCCATACTCCACTAACCGATATCTTAGCACCATTAGCAATAATTACACTCCCTAAAGCCGGTTCTATGTTGCTCATTAACTTCCTATCACTTATCATATGATGAGAGGCTCCCGAATCAACAATAATTGGCTTAAAGAGACTTTGAGAGTAGAAACAAATACCGGAGTCCCTAAGTGTTTTTAGGGAGTTTATGAGTGCCTCAAGGCCATACTTTTTGATGACATCTCCATGAAAGGATGATGAAGTTGCGGTGACCGGAGCGGAAGGTCCAGATAGAGAGCTCGTGCTTGGTCCGAGATGTGGTCCTAGTGAGCTGTCATCGGAGGTGTCTTGTGAGAGATTGGCTCTGGAATCTTTGAACTTGGCTGGTTTGTGGTGAGGGTGGAGTAGCCAGCACTTGTGTTTGGTATGCCCCTTCTTTTTGCAATGATCGCATATTAACCTTTTCCGATCTTCCGTCTTTTCATAAGCCTTATTTGCCAAAATGAGCTGTCCTTTTCCTTCAAACAACTCGGTTGATCCCTGTTATTTCTGGATTTGGGAGCACACTTCTTCAAGGCTTGGAAGAATGTGAGTAGTGGCTGCACTCCTTAGGATATGCTTTACAAGATCTTTGTAGCACGGGTTGAGGTTCATCATGAGTCCGAAGACTTTATCCTCCTCATTCCTTCCCCGAATGACTTTTGGATCCATACTCATTGGTCTTAACATATCAAGCTCAGCCCACAGTGACCTAAACTTACCAAAGTATTTGGTAAATTCCATTTCCTCTTGATATAAGCCCGCAAGTGATTTCTTGAGCTCAAAAACCCTAGTCAAGTTTGACACATTGCCATAAACTTTCTTCAATGTGTCCCACAGCTCCTTTGCCGTTTCACAGTAGTAATAGGCCTCAAGTATAGGAGTATCAAGAGAGCCCAAGATGATTGACTTCACGGCTTGATTCATGAGGAACCACTCATCGTCTACACCGATGTATTCTCCATAGTCTTCTTCACCGCTAAAGCTTTGTTCTCTTGGAGGTCTTTCCTTCACCACATGACTCCAATAACCTCATTTAGTACATATAGTAGTCTTGACAGCTCGTGACCACAGAAGATAGTTCGGTCCCTTAAGCATAATCGGAACCGTCGGAACTTTGAAGGATCCATAGCTTCAATCTTCTTTTAAGTGAGAAAGATGAAGATTTCTTACCCAAAGACAAAGAAAGGTCTAACCTTTATCTTGAGATACAGCCAAAGTAACTTATGTTCAAGGAATCCAACCTATTCTTCGATCAATACCGTCTTTTGAGATCCAGAGAAAACCACTTCTTGAACAAACGAAGAAAGTTTTGAGTTTTTGCGATTTTTAAAGGAAAAAAAGTTGAAACTTTTCTAAGATTTTAGCTTGAATACGAAAAAGGAAGAAGCTTTTGATCAATTCAAACAACGATCCAATATTTAACCCTGATGAAGGCTCCGATCCGTACCCTCGTTTTGAGGAAGACGATGTACGGACAACAATGGAGATTCGGAGAAACAGAGTTTGATTTAAAGAGAAAAAAAAAATAGAGAATGGAATGAGAAAATGCAGCCTATAATCATTCTAATACCATGTAAGATTTGGATTCTAACGAACCTAAGTCGTTAGAAACCCTTAGAGATTGAGAAGAGAATCACGAGAGTGAAGATTTTTTGAAAGAAACCATATTCTCATTAATCCTTTCCTTCATTCATATAATCAATATATAGAGAAGAGAAAAATTACATAAAGAGACAAGAAGAAAGAGAGAGAGGTTGTCATAATGAGGGGGGACCATTGGGACCACTTTCCCCAACGGTCATATTTGGGACCACATTGACCGTTGGGGACCACATGGACCACTAACGTCCCAATAGTCATATTGGGACCACTTAGATTGTTGGGACCACTTCTCCAACGACTCTTTTTCCCCTTAAATGATTGGAATCTCACGCACCCCTTGCTCTGATTATTTTCTCTTAGATAGGGTCACTAGGCCTCTTGGATAGAATTAGGTGTGGCCTAGTGAGGATGCTTGGCCAATAGGAATCACAAAAATCACATTCATTCTCATGCAATTGGACCTCTCTCATAACCCAACCAGACTTGATTCTCACCAACGATTAGGGGGCTCAAGAGGCATTAAACACAGACTTAACAGAGCCCAATAACACCCTAGACAGTCAATCTCTTGAGCTAGGAGAAGTTATCTCAACCTAAGTTCATTCAAGCATTATCACAAACACCTTTTGGGTGGGAAACACCAAACCATCAGATTTCAATTGATCAAAGAGAAATAAGTATTAAGGACACTTAAATTGAAGAGATCTAAGCCTAATCAGCCCTAAACAAGTCTGGAATTCCCTATATCTACCATAATCTCACCATCTCCTCAAGAACCCTAATTGATCTGCTCCAAATTCATGATGAAGAACATAAACCCAGAATCATAAACTATCAACATCATCAGAAAGATCAAAGAGAGATGAACAACAATGATTAAAAGCAAAAAATCAAATAACCAAAATATCAACAAAGATCTAAGATTCAAAGAGAAGGAAATTACAAAGGAAAAGAGTCTTTTTGCTTAAAAAGAGGCTAAAACGTTCTAGGGTTTGCTTAATTACATTAAGGGGGGTATTTATAGGTCCTTTTACAAAAAAAACCCTAAAAAAGTCAACTCTGACGAAAAAATCAACGTTCTGGTGCGAAAAACCACTCGACCAAGTTATGGTCGAGTGTGTTGGTCGAGTATCATGGAGATATGCCAAATCTTCTAGATCACATCCTGAACTTCAACTCTAGGCCAATCGATTCACCCATAGGTCTTCTTGTAGTCTACAATACGTCATAATGGGCCCTTAAAGTACATGAAATCCGCCCTTATGCAATGTATGCAATGCCCAATACTAAACACGCATATTAAGCCTAAAAGGACCTAAAACAATGATAATATTGCATGTATGAATGTAAAACATGTTAAATAATCCCCCTAAAATATGCTAAAATGCAGACACATCAACAGTGAAGACAGAAGATGTCTCATTAGTCGTAATGTAACATTCTGGGAAAATGTCTTGTATGAAGACATTGAAAGAAGCAGGGATATTGATAGTCGAGAAAAGGATTCAAAAGAAAAGGATAAAATGGTTCTTGAAGTCAAGCACAATGAAAAAGAAATACTAGAAGAAGGTGGAGTTACTACAAAAATCCAAGAGAATGAGGATTCTGAACAAGAATCAGAATCAGAGGATCCACAGACAGTTCAGAGAAGCTATCATTTAGCTAGAGACAAAGAAAGACGGTTGAATATTAAACCACCAAGCAGGTGTGGTGATGGTGATGTGGCTGCTTATGCATTATGAAGAAGAACCAAAGACATTTCAGGATGCTATGAGAAGCAGAGAAAAAGAAAATTGGATAAAGGCCACAAATGAGAAGATGGATTCTTTACTTAAGAACTCTACCTGGAAGCTCATTGAAAGTCCAGAAGGACAGAGAACCATTGGGTGTAAATGGGTATTTAAGCTGAAATCTGGTATTCTCAGAGTAGAAGAACCTAGATTTAAAGTTAGGCTTGTGGCAAAAGGGTATTCACAGATAGAAATAGTAGACTACTATGAAGTTTTCTCTCTAGTGGTTAAACACACTACTATAATACTCATTTTGTCTATAATAGTGAATATGGATTTTGAGCTAGAACAAATAGACGTGAAAACTGCTTTTTTACATGTTTTTTTGGATGAAAGAATTCTAATGGAACAACCTGAGGGATACTCTAAAAGGAACAGGGTTTGCTTACTACATAAATCTCTGTATGGACTTAAACAGTCACCTAGGCAATGGAATATGCGGTTTAGTCAGTTCATGAAAGCTAAAAAGTTTTCAAGAAGTCAGCTAGATAATTGTGTCTATACGAGAACCTATGGACAATGTAATTTGATCTATTTGTTATTATATGTGGACGATATGTTGTTGATTGCAGCAGAAGATATGAAAGAAATTCAGAAGGTTAAGGAATTGTTAAGTGGTGAGTTTGAGATGAAAGACCTAGGATCATCTAAAAGGATCCTAGGCATGGATATTATTAGAAACAGAGCTCAAGGAACTCTGTATTTATCTCAGGAAGCATACATCAAAAAAGTCTTAAGAGTGTTTTATAATGGTGAATTAAGAACAGTTCAGACACCCATAGGGTGTCAATTTAAACCATAGAGCACTAAATACGAAGATAAGGCCAATGCAGAGAAGGAGATGAAAGGTGAACCTTACTGAAATGATATCGGAAGCCTGATGTATGCGATGGTTGGGATTAGACCAGACATTGCCCATGGAGGTGGTATGGTGAGTCGCTTCATGAGCACACCTAACAGAGAACACTGGAAAATGGTTAGATGGATTCTAAAATATCTAAGGGGAAGCTCTACTCATCACCTAACATTCAAAAAGGCTCATGAATTCAAAATTGAGGGGTTTTGTGATATCGATTACGCTACTGACCTGGATTGTAGAAGATCTATCACTGGTTATGCTTTTTAGGTAGGAGGGAATACCGTGAGCTGGCGTTCGGGCCTGCAATCAATAGTGGCCTTATCAACCACAGAGGCAGAATATATGGCTCTAACAGAAGCTACGAAAGAGGTGTTATGGCTTAAGAGGATTACATGTAAGTTAGGGTTTCCTCCGAAGATGGTGGAGCTCTTCTGCGATTCGCAAAGCGCTATCTGTCTTGCGAAGAACAGCGTGTTCCACGAGAGGACGAAGCATATCCGGACTCGGTACTTCTTCCTCCGAGATGTGATTGAAGAAGGGGATCTCTTGATATCAAAGATCAATACCAAGGTTAATCCGGCTGACATTCTGACGAAGCCGGTCTCAGTGGAAAACTTCGAAGAAGCTAGAAGTCGTTTGAGGGTGCTCAGAGACTAAATCTAGTTCATTAATTGAACTAGGGTTCCGACATGGTTCTTGTCGGGGAGAAAAAGGAAAGTGAATCGGTCAGATTCACTTTTGCACGAGTGATACGCGTCGAGGTGGAGAATGTGATACGATGCGTATCATATGTTGGGCCGAAGGGAGACGCTTATGGGTCGAAGCTACAGTCTGAAGCCAAAATCCGTCTGTGTCTATTTCTGGTCAGGTCCATCTTTGATCTCTATTTTGTCTTGATGTTCGATAATGGCACGTCAAGGGAAAAATTTGTTGTAGTTCTGCTTTTGAAGACCTATAAATCAGAACATGAGATCAGTGTAAGAGAATGGTGGGATGCGTGAGTGTTCAAGAGGTAATATGGTGATCATAGAGAGAGAATATAGAGAAAAGCTTATCTTCTTCAAACTTCTTCTTCTCGGTTGTTGTCTTTGATTGTATTGTCGGATTCTTGTACTTTGTGATATATACTCGTTAAGTATAGTCCCTTGAGAGCTGGGGTTTTAGCTTTCCAAGACATACCTTGGCAAGTTTATGCCTTAGGAACTTGTAACTCTCTGTCTCGACTTCATTCTCCTTTTATCTCTCTGTTTTCTTCACCTACAAGCAAAGAAACTGAACAACTTGTTAAGACAGAGTAGAAGGAAAATCATTACACATATAATATAATTTAATATGTTAAAGAAATAATAATTTTAGTTTCAAAATTGAAGAACAAAAAAAAACAATAGAAGTGTGAAAAAAAAACATGACGCATCAACATAAATCATACATCACGTATGCTTGAGTTAAAATGCTTAAAATGAACATTATAAATAACATACGTTTTTTTTTGTCATTTTTGTATATTGTATTGTTGTTTTGAATTCTTTTTGTTAGTTTTTTTGTTTTTATTTATTTACTTATCCTATACAAATTGGTAGTGTTTGTTGAATCAATATTTGGAATCTTTTTGTTTGAGTTGCTGATGTTTTTTTCATTCAATTAATTTGTTTGATTTTTTTCTATGTACAAATTTGTTTGAAATTTCCCTTTATTCTTCTTAAGCGATCAGATGTTATAATCGTAATAATTTATTTTGATAGCCATGAAGATTCTCCAATTTTTTATAATTTCATTTCGTATAAGATACTCTTATAAACTTACTAAAAGAGTAAGACATTTTTGTAATTCTCTTAAATTAGTATGTGCCAATGATTTTAAGCCTGTTACTTCATATTTAAAATCAGAAGCATTAAAATGTAAACCAATTTTATTTAGATGACAAAATACTATTCAAATTTTTTATTCTTTACTTCACTTTGCCATATTTGATTTTTTTTAAGTTAATACTTGTACAAGCTTATCAAAAAGTTTAAAATTGATAATTCACTTCATATTTTGTCAGCTCATTTTGCATATCTATTTGCCAATAAAATCATTATTTACTTTTTTATTTTATTTTTGGATTATCCACTAAAAAATACGAATGAAGAGACTATTAGCATATCGGAGTTGGTCACGTTCAATAAAATAAAATGAAATTTATTTGTGAAGTATCTCTATATATATATATATATATTATAGGAATTGAACGTGGATGAAATTATAAAGTGATGGGCTTGTCTTCACCTTCCAATTCTCAAATAGTTGTATGGGCTTGTCTGCATCTTCGACGGGTACATCTTAAAAAATCTGAATCCAGTCATTAGTAAGCAGTTTCGTTTCGTTTTATATAATTTAACCATTCTAAGCAAAATACAAAAAAACTTTATTTATACTATATCAATTACCTATCGGTAAATCTCAAGACCTCCCTCTTTTTAGGATTCAACAGAAGGGTTTAAAGTCTAGACCTCTACCTCAAGTATTGTTGCCTAAACCAGGATTTGAAAAATACAGTGCTACAAGAACATACAAGCTAGTATGGTTACAAGATAGCTGTTATGACTTAATGTTCGATTAGTACGTATAGGAGCACACGAAATTTATACGAGTTCAGGTCTCGAATGAGTACCTTACGTCTCGGTTTGACGGCACAAGCAATCCACTATTTCTCGTTAGATTACATAGGTTTACAATGCTCTTCTTTTATAGGAGTTAAAACATAAAGCAAAGAGATAAGATCTTCAAAGATCGTATATCTATCTCTTATCAACCTAAATAACTTTTATCAACAAACTCTCTTTATCAAATCTCATAGAAAGATTGATCCGGATACTTCCTATAGACAACCGAATAACAATCATTAACCAATGACCTTCAATTGTCTCTTTGTACCATCATGAACCAAAAACTGGTTCATGATTAAGTGTGTTGCTTGTCATCACTTTACAATCTCCACATTGACATCAACACACCTCCGAGTTTGTTTCCTTGCACCGCCAAACATAACCAAGTATCTAGTGCTTGATTACTTTGAGCAAAGCTAGAGCTTGCTCAAATTTCTGAACCGGGATCACCTTAGTAAGCATGTCGGCTGGATTCTTAGACGTATGTATCTTCTCCACACCTACTTCTCCATGTTCAATTACATCTCTAATGACATACATCTTCACATCAATGTGTTTCGTTCTCTTATGAAACACATTGTTCTTGGCAAGACATATTGCACTTTGAGAGTCACAAAAACTCTCAAATTTCCTTGCTTATAACACAGCTCTTCCGCTAATCCTTTCAGCCAAATCCCCTCCTTAACCGCTTCTACTAAGACTATATACTCTGCCTTGGTTGTTGAGAGAGCAACAATGTGTTAGAGACTCGATTGCCAGCTCACGATGTTGCCACCTGCGGTGAAAACATATTCCGTGCTTGATCTTCTTCGATCCAAATCTGCTGTAAAGTCTGAATTGGAGTAGCCTTCTACCTTGAGATCTGCGTTCTTTATACTAAACACTTGTCTTGTGTCCCCTTTAAGTATTTAAGAAGCCATTGTACTGCAGTCCATGCACATGTCCTGGATTCCCTATGAATCTGCTTACAAGTCCTATTGCATAAGCAACATCCGGTCTTGTTCCTGTCATTGCGTACATGATGCTCCCTATTGCATTTGAGTATGGAAATTCCCCTATTTCGGCATCTTCTCCTTCTCCTTTAACCGCAGCTAACTTGAAGTGAGTGCCTAGCGGAGTTGAGACTGCTTTAGCATCACTCATTCGGAATACTTGCAGTACTTTCTTTATGTAACTTGACTGTGACAGACCAAGCAGACCCTCTGCACGATTCTCTATATCCATACCCAAAATTCATTTTGCTGGTCCTAAATCCTTCATATCGAACTTACTTTTCAGCATTTCCTTTACTTTGTCTACTTCCGAGATGCTCTTTGTTGCGACAAGCATATCATCCACGTATAAGAGTAAGTAGATGTACTCTTCGTTATGAAGTTTCTTGAAGTACACACAAAGATCATATTCACTCTTAAAGATGCCGTTTTTGATCATGAATTGATCGAAACACTTGTTTCATTGTCTTGGTGCTTGCTTTAACCCGTATAAGGATCTTTCCAAGTGACACACCAAATCTTCTTTCCCTTTTACTTCATAACAAGAAGGCTGCTCCATATAGATATCTTCATCTATTTTCCCATGTAAAAACACTGTTTTTACATCAAGTTGCTCTAGCTCTAGTTCTTAATTTACCGTGATTGACAACAAGAACCTTATAGACACATGCTTAACTACTGGTGAAAATATCTCTTGATAATCAATCCCTTCTCTTTGTGAATATCATTTCGCCACCAATCTTGCTTTGTATCTAACTTCATCAACTCCTAGAATTCCGGGTTTTATTTTAAATACCCACTTGCATCCGATTGTCTTTTGATCCTTTGGCAACTTCATCAAATTCCACGTATGATTTTTCATGAGTGAGTTGTATTCTTCATCTGTGACTTTCTTCCACTTCCGTCTATCTTTACTACATTGAGCTTCCATGTAGTCTTTAGGTTCTTCCGAGCCTAATTCTTCCGCGACCATGAGTGCAAATGCTGCCACTTCGTTTTCGTATCTTGAAGGTGGCTTAATATGTCTTCTCACTCTGTCCCTAGCCAGCTGATAATTTACTAGATCTTCATCACCATTATCATCCCTAGATTCATCATCACTTGATGACACTCTATCAGCCACAACTCCACCTTCATCTATTCTCTTATCCACGTTTTCTTTCTCTTTGAGCTGAGTCGCTTCCAGCATCAATGAGTCTTTTTCTTTTCCTGCTAGCTTGTTCATGTTCGTATTGTCCTCTTTATTTAAGTCCTTATAAACCTTCTTCTATGAACAATACGTTTCTTGTAATAACACACTTTTTATCATTAAGTAGCCATACTTTATACCCTTTCACTCCATAAGGATGTCATGTGATATGAACAACCTGAATCAATAATCCATTGATCTTGAGGATTATGATCCGAAACTGCAAGAGCATCGATTTCTTGCAGCTTGTCAATTATCACCGCCGCTTTACCATCATCCTCATTCTCCATTCTTTTCTTTCTAGCATAGCAGTCCTTTTTCATGTGTCCTTTGTTCTTGCAGTACCAACACGTAACTTTTGTTCCGGACCTTGACTTCGACCTGCTTCTGCCTCTGTTTTTATATGGTTCTTTCTTTTCATCTCTTCCTCTTGCTATATAGCTTTCACCGTTACTAGTGTTCGGTGAAGTTCTCTTTCCTTCTCTTAGCTCCATCTCTTTTGACCTGGCAGCTTCTACAACTTCCTCTAGAGATAATGTTTCTCTATCATACTTCAATATCTCCTTCAATTGATCATACTGTGATGGTAGAGAGCTAAGCAACAAAATCAAATCTCCTCCGTGACCACAGTTTTCAAGCTATGTAAGTCTGATAGTATCTTGAGAAAATCATCGATGTTCTCATCTCTGGTTTGTGATTCAAGCATCATGTATGTATAGAATTTATGCTGCAAATAAATTCTGTTATGAAGAGATTTAGAGAGATATAACCTTTCTAAAGTAGACCACATTGAAGCCGCAGTTGTGCATGCATCGATCTTCCTCAATACATGACCTCCAACGTTGAGTATGATTATGTTCATTGCTCTCTCAGACTTTTCAAGCCTTTCGGCTTCTTATACCTTTATCCTTTTCTTGAAAGCAACTTCTTCTTCACCTTCATTCTTCACCGCTTCCAAAGGTGACTCAAGTTCCGTTAACACATCCTTTAATCCAAGGACCAAGAGTTATGCAAGCATTCACTTCTTCCAAAGCGAGAAGTCTCATTTCCCGTCAAAACACTCCACCTCAATCTGATCATTCGTCATCTTTCGTTCAAACAACCCGAGGGCTCTGATACCACTTGTTATGACTTAATGTTTGATTAGTACGTATAGGAGCACACAAAATTTATACGAGTCTAGGTCTCGAATGAGTACCTTACGTCTCGGCTTGACGACACAAGCAATCCACTATTTCTCGTTAGATTACATAGGTTTACAATGCTCTCCTTTTATAGGATTTCAAAGATATTATATCTATCTCTTATCAACCTAATTAACTCTTATCAACAAACTCTCTTTATCAAATCTCATAGAAAGATTGATCTGGATACTTCCTAGAGACAATCGAATAACAATCATTAACCAATGACTTTCAATTGTTTCTTTGTACCATCATGAACCAAAAATCGGTTCATGATTAAGAGTGTTGCTTGTCATCGCTTTACAATAGCTCTTAGAACAAAACCTCAACATGTAAGGTTTTCAATTTCAAGGTAAGCAATGGAGTTACATGACAAGTGATACACCTTATAATATATGTCCAGACGAAAAACCAATAGCTGTAGAGGGATGGGTTTATTGGTTAGCTACAAATAAGACAATTCTTGCTTATGATCTTCACACTAAAACGTTTCGAGTCATTAGACATACGATGCTTTCTGAACCATGTTGTTATGAACTTATTTCTATTTTCAGTAGTCTAAATGATGCTATGTGGGTTATATGATTTGATTATAACGTGCATACATTGATTTGATAAGAATTTGGTTTTAGTGTCTTTCTTGAGACTTCTTTTATGCAAAGAGGGTTCCATTATACATATATGTTAGCTAGATCGATTCCATATCACAATATTCAACTAATTAGTTTTTCATTAGAATCGATTACATGTGAATTCAAATATATTATAAACCACTAAAATCCTTAATTGAATACCTTTAAAGTTAGTGGAGAACTTTGAAGTGATAAAAAAACAACTCTTTAAATCATGACCACGTCCAAGAGACCACAATACTAAACTACAATCAGTACTTACTATCATCAAAAGGAACATAAATCTATTGTGTCGTTGAGTTGTGAATGAGTTCAAGCCCATGTTTTATTGAGTTTTGTTCACCGCTATATTCTTTACTCTTTGCCTACTCTTTGGACTGATTTGAATATGCTATTGGGTCTATTTACATCTCCTACATAAATGCAATTACTTAGTGCAACAATTAATTGTCTGGCGATAAATAATCTGGTTCGGTTGAGTTCGGTTATGAAAAAGTCAATAGTGTTTTGATTAATAGGTCTTAGGTCTATTTCTGAATTCTGAAGGTGGTATATGACTTTGAAGAAGATTAACCATTGGTTGTTATAATCATGACTTATCCATATTAATTGCAACTCCATAGATATTGGACCAATCTATGAACACACTAGGGCACTTTAATAATGCCGAAATAATTGATATTTTTAGTTTGGTTTACTATTTTATAAAACAGATAACTGAATAATAAAAAGCATATTATCAATATTTAAATAAACCTAAAGTAACTAAAAGGTTCCCACAAATAATAAAGTATTTGAAAGTAAATAACAACAAAACGAAATTGTGATATTGCAAGTCAATAAACAATGGCTTTAGTAGCAAATAAAAAGTCATTTACAAACGATATATTTAAAATAATAGTTGTAATCTATATATTTATTTTATATTTAAATTTTTAAATAATATATTATAATAATTATTATTTAAATTAAGTTTTACATATTAATTTTTATCTTATTAATTAATATTAATTTTTTGTCAACTATTTTCTTAAGTGATCAAATTACCTTTATTTTAATCGTTTTTTTTTCCCAACGAGTTTTTTACACGATGTTACTAATCGAACCCAATATTAGTCATTTGTTAATTTGTAGATCCAATCTATTAGGCAGACAACTACAAGATTTTACACACATAACACGTGACAATACTCGTTTACTGTTCCAAACTAAACTAGTAAATTCAAGTAGTACTACTAAACTAAGAATCTCGTAAATTTAGTATTATGAAGACTTCCTTATAATTTGCGCACAATAACTCTGTTTTTTCATTATTCCAATAATTTGGTAAATTAAAGAAGTACAAATCAAATTGTACAGAAACGTTTTCCTTCCAAGTGTATATTTTACAATTTATCTTTTTGGCTTGCCATGAAAATCATTTATTTTTTGTGGGTTCTCCACTGACAACCTATGAATTGAGATCTCGAAAGGGACTCTAATGGCGATGGCCACTTCATAGCTAGAATATCTTCTTTTGGCCGTATTTTCCCAGCCATATCTTCACCAATTCAATACTTACACGAAACTAGATTGAATAATTATTATTAAACCCAATTATAGATTGATAAATTAAGAGATATATTAACCATTTTTATATTAAAGTGTTTTCAAGGTAAATCAAGACAATATTAATGCCAAATAGCTTGTAGTATAGTTGGTTTGACCCTAATATAGTTTGATATTAGATAGTAAATTTAAATTCTATCTAATTCCAAGAGTTAGATTATGTATTGGATTTTGTTAATTCAATTGTTTATAAAAAATCTAGAAAATAAAAATAACATTTATATTTGTATTTAGTATAATCAAAATTCAACTTTAAGTAAACAGATAGATTTAACGTGATAAAGTATAGATCAAATTTAATTGTTTCTACGTACGTGTATATATATAAGTTTGTAGAATTAGTAAGGTTAACAATGATGAATTATTGTGATTGATAGTAAAATCAAGTGTAGGTCCACAAATGAACAGAATCGTGTTAAACTTTTCAACTGTTTTTATCATTTTCATAATTCACCTTTAAATCACTATCTTAATCATATATTCATAATCATATCAAAAGCCACTCATGCAAAGAAAAAAAGATCTCTACTTTATATACATTATCGCCTAAAAATTCAAACTTTAAATCCCACCTTCACATATACAAATCTCAAAAAAAAAAAAAAAAAGTGAAAAAAGGAAGTGAAAAGGTCACAAAAGTGAAAATGGTAAAAAAAAAAAAAAAAACTACAATTTTCATCATTATCTTTGTCGTTATAACCGGCGTCGGCTCCAAGGAAGTTTACAAAAACTTGACCCGGATTCGATTCGGGTCTGGACCCGTTTAAAGTCCGAATAAGGACAAGGAATAGTGATTCCACCTTCTTGACAAAACCCAAATTCTTCTTCTGCTTCTCTTAAAAGCTCACCAAACAGAGGATGGTTAAAGTAAACGATAGGTACCAAAACTCTGTGAAAGTCGCCGTCTTTTTTACCGACGTAAACGGCGGAGTGACCTTTTGGAACCGGGTCGGGTTTTTCTTGACCAATTGGTAAGTATCCGGATTTCGAGGATTTAGACCCGAGGAATCTAGCACTGTGTGATGTTAGACTCCGACCCCAACTTATGAGCTTTGTAATAGCTATTGGCTTATAAACCGGTTGGTTTGAACTTAACCGGATATATCTCGATCGGCGGATCCGGGTTTTCTGGAGGATCCATTTCGAGATTCGCTGAATTGGCCTTCTAATCTTTATTCCTCTTAACCTTCTCATCGTTGACAATACAAAAAACAGAGCTAATTTAAGAGAAGATTGAACAATGTTTTGATCGATCACCAAATCAAAACAAAACCTTTTACTCTGTTTCGAATCAAGCACAAGATGATTTAGAAATATGAGAGAAAAATGGAGTTATGAAGAAATTGTGGTTCTCTAAAAGCTAAAGAGGAAGAACTGAGTGAGAGACGGAGAATGTTAAATAGAAAAGAAGCCAAGAGACTGAGTCAGCTCAATGGACGGTTAGATGAACAGAAAGAATCTCAACCGTTGGATTAAATTTTGGAGAAAAGGAAACTTCTACTTTTTGCTTTTCTCACCTAGAGAATTCTTCATTAAACTACTCTAGTTTAGCATTAACCACAATTTATTAATCTTTCAATATTAATTACGATTTATTTTTATAACGTCTACTAATCATTGTTTAATCTTATAAATTAATTATGTTTTAAATGTAGAGAGAGGATGATGAGTCATAGAAGGTTCAAATTTGTTTGATGACAACTATGATGCAAGCACACGTGTGATTTACACGTGGCATACATTTGTTGTCTCTATTCACTAACACTATAACACTCCACACGATGTTTTAAGCATCTTCTTAAATTTATGAATTTATATTTTGTCATTGATCTATTTAGCTGTGCACGTTATATTGACAATTAGGTTATAAAAAATCATAGTTTGTGTACGGTGTGTCCTTTAGATGCATATCTATAGATTTATTCACATGGAGACAAGAAATAAACAAAAAATGTTTTGAAGACAGATCTCAGTTTGGGCTCTAATTTTGTTTCTTTCGCCAACTTGAGACCAATTTGTGTTAATCTAACGAGACATTTGGGAGTATTCATTAATATATTTCTGTTATTGTCGTTACTTACAGGTATTAGCTTAATTGTAGCCATCTGCAACAATAATGTATATATACGTTTGATGCCAATATTTCTTTTTCTTTTTGATGTTATTTTGTTTATTATCTTTCAAAAGGAGAATTGCAGCTCGCAAGTTGGTGGTCTAAGTAGGGAGAAAAAAAGATTTAAGAACTTGACACTCACATCTTTAAATGCGTGGGGCTCATTTTGACTCGCCTATTTCTAAATTTACCAAAGCTCCAAACAAATTTTCTACTACTACACTACTACATATATAATATAATATATTTTTTAGTGAAAAATTAATTTTATAAAAGTATAACCGTTTGTCAATTATGATCACGTTAATATTATTTTAGTCTCTCGTACTTTATGTGACAAACCGCTATTTTTATAAATATCTTTGTGTATATATCAGCAAAAACATATTGTCGGATGTCAACTATGAGTTTCCTCGAATATCAAACATGCGAAGACTTTTAAATAATGCTTCGAGTTTCAACCTTTCATGTAAGAAATTTTTGTATATTTTCTATATAAGGAAAAAAACTCAGCGAACGAAAGAAAGAGACAGCTTCACAATGTCATGCATATATAGCGATAATTACTTCATCTTGATTAGGTTTATTATGTTTATATATAGAAATTGAAATAATATATATCAATTTGTTGAGAAAAACATAGATTTTTCAATTTTGTGGTCGCCAACTGATAGAAATGATATGTTA
The DNA here is from genome assembly GCA_023374145.1 of Lepidium sativum. Classification (NCBI taxonomy): domain Eukaryota; kingdom Viridiplantae; phylum Streptophyta; class Magnoliopsida; order Brassicales; family Brassicaceae; genus Lepidium; species Lepidium sativum. Next base: position 3,455 of record JAKUCM010000803.1, on the reverse strand, counting down.
TTACTTCACACTAAATAGCAAAAAATCGATACAAGTAGTATAGAATATACATATAGGAAGTCAAACAACTTTAGTTTGAATTTAAAACTTTGGGCACCAGTTTCGGATTACGTTATGATTTGTTTATCAAATGTTAATAATTAGCTAACTAATAGAGTATAGGATAATTATTTTCAGTGCAGACCGATTCATTACCTAATTTTTGAATATCAAATATTTAATAGTGCAAAATACATAATAAAATGTTAAAAGTTGTAACATGCATCGATCTTACATGTAATATTCTTGCAAACAATCAATACTAATTTGTGTAAGTCTAGTAGAAACGGGCTTCTATCATGAGTTTAGGTCCTTTTCCAGTTCAGGGGGGATGGGGTTTTCAAATCTTCCATTTTTGGGTTAGAAAACGAGTTTCTGGCAAGACACCGGGAATTGGCAATTGCTTTAGCAGCTGTGCATATCTAACTAGTGGGCTTAGTCCGAAAAGAATATTGCCTGCTTTTCGTAGGGCAAGTCTACTCAACTAATCTCATAAGTAAACGCCTGGTTCGCATCGCAACTAATAGAAAAAAAACGCAATCATACTAATTTGTGTAAGTCTAGTAGAAATTTTTATCTACTGCTACAAATAATTCATGAAATTTTCATAAAAAATTAAAAGCCACGAAATAACATAGAAAAATCACAAAAATGTCAAAATAGCAAAAAAAAAATAGTCAGGATCCGATAAGCATAGAAATTAGCAATGAAAGTTTTATAGTCACGATCCTGTTACATAGCTACAATACATTACCAGTTTTTTGTGGCTATTTAGACATTTTTTATGGTATTTTTATTTTTTTTTAATATAATTTTTCTTAGCTTTCAACCTTTTTGTGTAGGATCCTACATGTACTTAACCACGGGCAATTCGAAAATTGGTTGAATACAATGTAACATGAACCGATCCTACATGTAATATTTTTGTAAACAAAGTAAGGGTTTAACTCAATTTTTCAAACCTCACACTTTCAAACAAAGGTTTACACAATTCTAGTAAAATACAAAAAGGGTTTGATCAATTTTTGGAATGCATATAAGTTTGTCATATAGGAATGTAATTCAGATATTAACGTAAGAATCAAAAAAATATATATACGTAATTAAGACCAAAAAAGATGCATAGTGGGGTGTTAAAAGAAGCAAATTTGGATTAACGATATTGTAAATTAATGTTAAAGCATAGATTCTTAGCTGGCAATATTTGTCTCTATTGGTACGGATAATCGTACCTGACGTGTCTAAGTTTCTTAAAACTCTTTTCGATACCTCGAAGGACATTTCTAGGTTTATTTAACGTCCGATATTAGTAATACGTCTCAAAAGCAAAGATTATCGTTATTATAAATACATTAGTCGGTTGCTTTAGTTACGGTCAATTAAAAATACTATTTTATGACAATAACATGATTTTAGTTTGACAAATTCGTGAATCACTTTCTTGTATCGATAGTCAAAATAGAAGAAATAAAATAAAATAAAAGTATACAACAATCCATTTATTTGACGATAGTATATTCGTATACAATAATCTTCGTTTGGTGATATTATTACGTATAAAGACGTCGTACCAACTTGTACTGTTTGGTCAAATCAATCGCTTCAACCAAAATTTGAGGGAATGTTTACTTTAATGACACGTGGACCTTTACACACACGTGCACTACTTTTCCATTGAATTGATGCTAAATGGGCCCAATAAAGCATTATATTGGAATCGCATATTATTAAACGGCCCAAATACAATACTAGGGCCCAACTTTAATAACTGGTAGTTGCCGCATGGACTTTTATTTTATTGTGAAAAAACCGGCACGCAGTACTGCTTGGAAACACAAAAACAGCAAGAAAGCCCAAAAACTTCTGTACACTTTTAAACGAAATCAGTAACTTATGATAATTAACTGTCAGAACTTAATTCGATGAAGAGAAACAATCTGATTCATTGCAATCCAAACGAAGAGAAAAATCATAATAGCTTTAGAGACTTCTGTACACTTTAAACAAAATCAATAACTCAAATGAAACAAAAAGAGCACAATTAATCACAAATAATTAATAAGGTAAAAAAGTTAAACCCATATATAAGGTCTTCGAGTAGACAAGTCCCAAGTTGCAGTTTTGTGGTAAGAAACTTGAGCCTTATTTTAATCATCAGTCTGTTTCATTGACATTTGAAGCTACAAAAATAAATGAAACATAGAGATGATTAAACCAAGGAATCACTTTAAATTCTACTATGGCCCGAGTAGAATTCATCAAAAACTTTTTATCTTGTTTTCATTTTAAGACATTCTCCACGAAAGCAATCGAGAAATCTACTCAGATTCAACTTGAAAAATCTTAACATAGATTAAATGACAAGGCTAGCTTCTGAGTCCAAATCGAGCTAGCCATTGTGACAAAAGACTCGTAGAATGTGCTCAGAGACTCCAAAAACTCAACATTGCTTCGTTTCCATGTTACTGAATTGTGAAAATGTTCGGATGAATAATCTTATGATACAATTTTTAGTCGGGTCCATCACAATCGTGATCTTTCAAAATTTAATAACATATATGTTGTCCTCTTTGTCTCCACTATAAGTATTTGGTTGGTTTATTATTGGAATAATGATATGTTTATAGTATAATTAAATGATTAATAAATGTAAAACAAACGTAGGATGAAGACAATGGTGAGATTAGTCATCTTTGATGATATGACTTTACTTAAATTCTTTTAATATAATGAGAAGGGTATTTGTAGTGGTATACATTCAGTATCATATATATATATATATGTATATAGATGATTTGGTATGTAAAAGTAGATCACAAAACATAATTAAATACAAACAGAATTAAATTAGATTCAACAAGCAATATTTTTGTTGTCATCAACTCAGAATCTTTTGTTATCGAATAACTAGTCACGGTGGTGGAATGTCTACAATGATAGAGTCATGAGCACAAATTCTAGCAATATGTGCTAGGGTATCAGCTCAATAATTTAAAGAACGGAGAATTATATGATCGATTGAATTTAGATAACATTTATAGTTTATAAACTATTGAATATAATTGAATTTAATTCTCTCTATTTTCGAACATGTATGTTCTAAAATGTTTTCAGTTTATTTGTTTTCACCTTTTAGATGCTTAAGTATGTTAACTTTATATTTATATATTATGCAAAGAACTTAACTAAATATTTTTAGACTTTGTAATAAGTACATATATACTTCATTCATGGATTGTCTATCACAAAATGGAATCAAAAAGTATTGTATTGAAGTTATTCTCCATTAAATGCTACCCAATAAGTTATCACAAAATATAGTCAAAATATAATTCCGTGAAAGTAATATTCATAAAATAGATTTGTTTGTAATTTGGTCATGACTTATGAAAAATTTATGTGTCCTTAAATCGTTT
>JAKUCM010000802.1:0-36218 GCA_023374145.1 Lepidium sativum | reverse complement strand
CTTTAAATATGAAACATAAAAATTAACAGAAAATGCAAAATGAGTTTTTAACTTAAATGAGTTGTACATTGCTTAACAGAAAATGCTAAATTAAGTTTTTAACTTAAATGACTTGTACATTGCTTCAAACATTCCTCGCATTTGCCCTCGTCACTGCCGGACTTGGGTCAGAAACCGTTGTGCGTTTACTTGTTCACACATATACATTCCTAATACCTCCACGAGAAAGTTTACCTTTGGATTCTGAAGTAGGGGGCAAGGGGGAGGCAGCAGTGGGGAATTTTCCGCAATGGGCGTATTTTCAAAATACCTATATCAACAGTTGTGGCAATCGGCCTCTCGGGCTTGTTGTAACACAGTTCTTAACTCCGGATCAGCTTCAATTCCGAATTAAAGAATTCAGAATGTAAGAATCCTAGCAGCTTACAGTTGAACAGTTAAGCAAGTTAAACTAGTTATACTAGTTAAACTTTTTATACAAGTTATACTAGTTATACTAGTTATACCTGGCTAACAGCGGGTGCAGCATCAACGGGTGGAGCATCAACGGTTGCAGATTGATCACGTACATCATGTGGTTCATTATCATCAACCACCACCCTGTATTTGAACAGTAATTCAAGTTATACAAGTTATTCGGGTTATTTGAGTTATACAAGTTATACTTAGTTATACTTGTTCCAGCAATGTCACTCTTCTCTTCAACCAATCCACCTCGTCTGTTAATGCCTTCAGCATATCAACAACCTCAGCTTGATTCGGAGCGGAAGGTAGAGGCATGGCTTGTCTCGGAGCAGAAGGCGGAGTTGGGGCTTGGGTCGGAGCAGAAGGAGGAGTAGATAATCTTGCTTCCACATCCTGGTTATACATGGCTTCAAACAAGATTCTCTTCCCAGCCCGGAAACATTGTCTCCAACTTTAAACCTCAAGATCGTGAGTTTCATCATCCTCCTCTTCGGTCATTCCAGCCACCAAACTGCACTCTTCATCCGTGCGTGGAGAGAGGGTACTGAAAATCTCCTGCAAAACAAATCAATCAACGACTAACTCTGATTAGAAAAATTAGAAATCACAGAGTATAACTTGCTAATTGTACTAGTTTTACGAAAAATATAGTATAACTAGCAAGTTATACTAGTATTACGCCAGAGTATAACTTGCTAGTTGTACTAGTTTTACGGAAAATATAATATAACTAGCAAGTTATACTAGTATTACGCCAGAATATACTACATAATCATTAACTAACCGTGGTTTTGTCAAGGAGTTTGTTGATTGTTGGGAAGGAATATCCTCTCATGTTGGGTTGCTGGAAATGGGACCTGCACATCCGAGGACACCTTGGGTCTGCGTCTGGAATTTCCTTTCGGCAATTACGGTACAACGTCGGTATTGACTCAAAACCCAATAACTACAACGACAAACATATGCGTAAATGTTAGAAAACCACACAATAATTACATATCATAAACTAACAAATGTAAATTAACCTCGAGAGGAAGTACGAAACCAGGGATAGCCCAAGTTGTCCCCGAGACCGTGCCTCCAAAATGGTTCATCGTATGCTCAATCTCGTGGAGCATGTTTTCGAAGGTCCATCTGCCCCAAGGGAACATGTAGCAGAAATCCAGATCATCCACAGCCCTCAATAGGAAGCTATCGATGGGCGTTGCATCTATTCCGCCCTTGGTCGGCGAGTGGATGACATGGCAGAGGAAGTACATGACTAACATCTTCAACCGTTTGTCGTCCTGAGTAAGAGGTCCCCAGTTCACCAGGATATCCTCCACATCCTCCTTCCTGACACTCCTCCCCAAGTGCCCCAGATAGTTCCTCCTGAACCTCGTACTTCCAGCAGTTTCCCGAAACTCTGTCATCTCATACATAGGACAGTTTAACCCAGAGATCAACGCATGCTCTCTAAGCCCATACCGCACCGGGACACCGCTCACAATAAACCAAACTTCACGTTTGGTCTCCGTCCGAGCTGTTCTAAGAAGCAACATCCACATCCCCATGCTCATGTGGTTTTTCTCCATGGGCATGTGGAATATATGCCCGAACTGTGGGTGGTTCTCGAACCATGCCCTCTCCACATCAGTCAGTGGAGGCTGCAACCCCTCGAAAAACTCCTTCGTCTGCTTCACATAGCAACGAGTGGAGATCTTGACCTTTTTGGTGTACTCCGTTGGATTGAAGTACATCCCGGTAGGGAGCTGGGCAGTCGGTCCTTCATCCTGAAACACACACACATATTTTCAGCTATCAACGCCACAGTATAACTACATAGTTGTAATAGTTTTACAAAAAGTATAGTATAACTAGCAAGTTATACTAGTATTACGACAGAGTATAACTTACTAGTTGTACTAGTTTTACGAAAAATATAGTATAACTAGCAAGTTATACTTACCATTCTGTCTTCGGATAATATATCCTCCATCGGTTCGTCTTCGGTATATCCTCTATCACCGCCTCCTCTACTTGAACCTCCTCTTGTTCTAACCATCACTGCAAGAAAAATTATAACCAAAATCGAAATCAATCATCATCAACTACTTGACCCTCCTCTTGTCAACACATTATCTAAAAATCAAAGACAATCCTAACAATACTCTAATCAAGTGATAACTAACTACAATAGTTTCATGATGATATATTATTGAAGGATATACTATCAGCTAAGTTATCGGTTTATTTGAGTTAATGTTTATCTTAGCTTATGTGTATTTTGAATTCTAGATAGATTATGTTTCTTAAGTTTGAGCTTATCTAATCCGAGACTTGTGATAGAGTAGCCGACATATGTGGCTTCCTATCTCTACTTAAAGGATCGATGTTGTTGATTAATAAACAAGAACAAATTCAGCTTATTGGATAATCGTTTTAAGCAACAATGAAATGGTTTACCGTAGTGAAATCGCGAAGTTTGGTTGAGAAAATTCGTTGAGTTTTAGTGAAATCAAAGGGTGATTCCGAGGAGATCAAATCGCGAAGTTTGGTTGAGAAAATTTTCGAAGTTGTACGAAGTTTAACTAGTTCGCCGAAGATCAAATGGGAGTTCGAAATTTTGGAGGTTTGTGAGAAGATAGAAATCGCGAAAATTAGAGGGAGAGTGGGAGAGTTGAATTCGGGAATTTAGGGTTTAGTGGGGTCGATTTGGGGCGGGTTGATGGGTTGGGTCGGGTTTGGGTCGGGTTGGGTCGAGTTTTAGGGTTTGGGTCGGCTTTGGGCGATTGGGTCGGGTTTGGGTCGGCTTTGGACGATTTGGTCGGGTTTGGGTCGGCTTTGGGCGATTGGGTCGGGTTAAATTGATTTCGGTCCGGTTTAATTGATTTGGACCCGGTTTAATTGATTTTGATCTAGTTTGTGCAAATTTCGCGGGGGTAAATTGGTCAATTTACCATTTTTCAATTTTTTCTTTTTTTTTTAAATTCTGTCTGTTTTTTGACTGGGTTCTCAGACAGTAACTCGCTTGTAAAAGGAAGCTAAAAATGTGGAAGAAGAATTACTGAAAAGGAGAGCAAGAGAGTTAGGTGTTGTATAAGCAACATACAATTCTGAGAGAAATCTGAGGTTGTGTTTGTTTGTTCTTGAGTATAAACACAAGAGTATTTCTAGATAAAAAAAGAATTTGTAACAAATAGTTAATGAGTGATTATGAGGATCATTATGTCTTGTAATTCGGTTGTAATACTTGTTCGTTGGATCATTTTCTTATATCTACACCAGGGCACCGTTTCATAAACATATATAACAAAAAAAAATACATGCTCATGCTGCATGTGTTGCACATATATCATTTTCAAATGTGGTTGTCATAAATTATTGATGTTGAACTTAACATACAATAATTATATTGTCCTCTATTTAATATCTATTTCACAACTTAAAGAGCATTCCCACTGATTTTCTTGATTAGTGTCTCTCTTTCAGTCTGGCTTTTGTAAATAAAACCAATCATCACAAAGTTATGCGAGTGTCCTTAGCCAACGAAGTACACCAAGAAGACCAACATCAAGTACCTGTGATTTCTTCTCAAGCCCTAAAAGATCAAAAGATGGAAGTGATTGCTTCTTCGCTCATAGTAATCGAAAAGTCTATTAATAGGTTGCAAAAAGATGGCTTTCTCACCAATATCAGCAGCTACTCGATGAGCACACATAACTCCAGAGAAAGCCACAGCTATAACTCCTTGACCAGGAAAACAACTGTCCCCCACACAGTATAGACCATCAATAGCCTGTTATTAGTCAAACCGATCCTTCATCAGCCAAACATATACCAGAAAGTGGTGTTACATAGAAATTAGGAGAGGAAAATCGATTGTCGACCCATTTTTCTTCGACTTACTGTTGTATTGAATGGCATGCCCAATAAGCCTTTCGGGATTCCTCTTGGCATTGGCCCATAAGTTCCCTTATCTCTGGCAAGAAATCGTCTGTGTGTTCTTGGTGTTCCCACCTGTCTCAAAAAAAAGTTTAGTCATGTAGGCCAAATACTCAAGGCATAAGTTGCTTTCATGCACTTCATGTACAGATGTCTCATATCATGCAGCTTTACCATCACAATTTATACAATGTGCATGAAAATCGTATGGGAACAAATAATGAGCCTGACCTCCTTAAACGTAATAGATGAACTGAGGCCTGGAAAAAGTTTTTTCTCTAGCCTTTGTATTATTGAATTTGCCACATCTTCCTTTTTTGCCTCGTACTCTTTTGGAGGGAGTCCCTAAAACCAATTTAGAAATAAGTATGACATTTACAAACTGATATCAGAAGACATTCCTCAAGCTGAGAAAAAATCCAAATAAAATTAGTAGCTCCACAAAGGTCAGCCTTACCTCCCAATCCTCGATGGAAGAAGTTGTAAATATGTGCAGTATATGTCGACCATCTGGAGCCAAAGATGGATCAAGAATGGTTGGAATGCTGAGGAAGATACTGCCATAAGGCTCCTCCAGATTTTTCCAATTGTCCTACAGGTGCAACAGAACGACATAGTTGCTATTCAATAACATCAAATGTAGCAAGGAAATAGAGCTTACTACCAAACTAACAAACCTCAAGCACAAAATGATGGCAATCTGTCCCAGGTGGGAGAACCTCTGCTTTGACACCCATGTGGACTGAAAGAAATGACGGAGCCTTGACATAGACTTTCTGAAAATTTTCTTCTTCTTTTGGAAGCTTTTCTCCTTTTAACAGCTTCCCTACATTACAGAAATACATTTTTAAGTATTCTTACAAAAGAAGACACCTATTAGACAGTTACACAAGTCATTGTTTTCTCTTACCAAACGTATCCCATCTTGTAGCATTTGAAATTATCGTTTTAGCGAAAAATTCTCTTCCATCTGATAGCCTTACACCAACCTGAACTTCAAGTCCACACAAAAATAATCATAACCAGAAAGGAATTTCAAAGGGCTAAGATAAAATTTAGCAAGAGTCATACAGAAACTTACGGCCTTTCCATCATCAAGTATTACGCTTTTTACATTAGCCTTGTAGAGTATTTCACTGCCTTGATCAACAAGTCCTTCAGCCAAAGACTTGGCAATTCCACCCACACCACCAACAGGGTAGTTAATTCCTCCATAGTGCCTGTCACATAAAACCTGTCCTTGAACATATAAGAAAAGAAAATAACAGAATGGGTTACATATATACACAACGAATACCAAAAACAAGAATCCTACCATACTCGCATTGATCATTGGCGTCTGTAAAGCATTGACTGTGCTTACTATGAAACACTGCATATAATATGAAGGGCAATAAACATGTTACGTTCTGGTATAAAGAAACTTGCACAAGTACAGACAAAGTGTTTTCTTTCTCTCGCCTCTGCGTCAATGAAAGACAGCAGTTGAGGATCCTTTATATATTTCCTAGCTAAAGCTCCAGCATTTTGGGGCAAGTGGTAAGCTGTACAACACAGAGAATAACATAGCAAAATTCATGTCAGTATATTTTGCTATGTGTATCTGTACAGATGTATATACACACACCAAACATGATATGGGAGTCCAAATTATTTTCAGAAGGTTAAGATGAATACCGAGTGTCAAGCATTCAAGTGGTTTCTGAAAGAACTGTCCAAAAAGGTAGATGGGCTCTTCAAGTGACTTTAGTTCCAGGGAGTTCAATGAGTTAAAGATCTGTTTGTTCAAGTAGAAATATATAAATATATGTCATATCACTCCTAAAAAGTTGTAAATAAATCACATCTGACCTTCCAGCAGTTGCCATAGAATCCTAGAATCCCTTCCCTTTCGTGGGGGAACTTGCTCGTAAGTTCAGCAATGAAATCATCGTATTCTCGATGAATCTGAACAGAAAGATTATTGGGAAGATGGAAATGGACAGTGGTAGGATCAGGTATAACCTCCATCTTACGACCAACTGCCTCCAATGCCTTAGTTATCAAATTTAAGTTACCCTGTTTCCTTCAAATTAAGCCAATTGCTTCAACTTAGGCCACAATTCTAATCAAAAGGAGAATTAAACATATAGAGTCATACCAAACAAGTGCTTCAACTTATATTGAGTTCTTCTAGAATCAATAAAATGAAAGATTATCGGTTAAGAAACAAACTAACCTTATCGCTGAAACCAAACATAACAGAAGACCCAACATCAAATGTATATCCATCTCTTTCGTAATAACCAGAGCTCCCACCAGGAATCAAATACTTCTCCAGAACTAAAACCTTAGCTTCTTTAACAGCTAACTGAGTCGCAGCAACCAATCCTCCAATCCCAGAGCCAATGACAATGGCATCGTACACACTCTCTCCTCCACTTTTTTCATCTCTCTTCGTCCTTTCTATGGTACCTACCGCACTTGAAGAAACACATTTCATAGGCGGTTTCTTATTATTCCGATGATCTAAACCTCGACCATGAAACCCCAATTTTGAAGAACCCAGCTTGTAATGCGCGAAATTCGAAGTCTTTAACGCGGAGACCAAGGAACTGCAATCGCCATACTTGACGGGATTCTGTAGACACGAATTCATGCTACTAAGTTCGTCGTCTCTGGATTGTATCCTTGAATATTCACAAAACCAATCAATTCATGAGAAGGACTCTAAAGTAGAATCAAATTATCAGCAAACAACTCAAAGGGTTTTATCCCATTTTGTAATCATATTGGAGAGAAGAAAAAGTGATTGGTGAAGAAAAAAACTCCGGAAACTATACAAAATATATTTTAGTGACTGTAAAATCTTAGCCGTCGATTCGCGTAACGTATATAAAATACTAGACAATTCTTTAGGAACTGACGAGCTCTCACACGCTTCTCTTTTGTTAACTAAATTTTTTGAGTAAAATCACTCATTTTTTTGTTAAAGTGAGAAAGGTTCGATCTAATGCAATTGAACTATATGAAAAGTTAAAATGCAATTGGGTTCTTTTCTTGGTTGCAATTTGGTCCACTAAGATTCCAAATGTCCAATTTTCATAGAATCAAAATGGTCCAAAAAGCATGAAGCATCAATCCATATTCAACGTCAATTACTCTTTTCTTTTCCTAGCAACTAGCAAGATTGTTGAAACCGCATCTTTGTATCTTCTTAGTCTTTAGAATAACCAAAAGGGTAAAGCCATCGAAGAAAAGGTTCGGTCTCTTCGAATCATTTTCTTCATATTAAAGTTAGTTGAGAACATTTTCAACGATCTTACTGTGATCTCTGTCTCTCTTTCACTATGTGGATTCTGATTCTTCCTCTTATTATAAATAGCTTGTAACTCAAGCAACTAGAGTCTCAAGCAACTTCCTTCGTTCCATCTTCTTCTTCTGTAAGAACTAAGAAGATGGACAAGGTTATGAGAATGTCGTCTGAAAGAGGAGTAGTTATATTCAGCAAAAGCTCGTGTTGTTTGTCCTATGCAGTTCAAGTTCTCTTCCAAGATCTTGGTGTTACACCTAAGATCCACGAGATCGATAAAGACCCCGAATGCAGAGAGATCGAGAAGGCACTAATGAGACTAGGATGTTCCAAGCCAGTCCCAGCCGTTTTTATCGGTGGCAAGCTCGTTGGTTCGACCAATGAAGTTATGTCTATGCATCTAAGCAGCTCGCTAGTTCCTCTTGTGAAGCCATATTTATGTTAAGCTGAAGTGTTTCTAAGGATTTATGAGATGAATTAGCTAAAGGAATCTATTTCAATAAGGAACAAAGTTTGAGCCAAATCTCTGTAACTTCGGAAAGTGTATGTATAATTGTAAGATTTGTTATATTAATTTCATGGTTAATGCTAAATTTATGGTATTTTTGGAAAGCTAGTCTCTTTGCTCAAGAATCTGACCTTATTGTGATTCATATATATAATACAAGTGAAAACACACCAAACAGATTCACTTCCCTGCAAAACATGCTACTATTACATCGCTTACAATAATTTGTTACTGTACAAAGAACACAACAACAGCAAAAACAGACAGAATAATCAAAGAAACAGTGTGTTATGGTATGTGACTGCAGAAAGTTATTATCTAGGTGCAACTGAGGGAGCAATTCCACTGACGAGGTCAGAGCCAGAGATATCCATTGATGAATAAGGATGCTTCATGATTGAAGAGTTAGATGACGATGATGGATGAGTCATTGTTCCAGACAGATCTGCTGCTTTGGCTACATGAGATTCTGGCATCAACTCCCATATGATTTCCAGTTCTCTTACAACTTCTGCCATTGAAGGCCTCTCGTCAGTCTCTTCTCTGCAGCACCGCAGCGCTAAAACTGCAAACCTTTCAAGGCATTCATCAGGAACTGAGCCCATTCTCTTATCCACTGTTGATAGTACTGAACCAGAGTCATACGCAATGTTGATCTGACAGAAACACACAATCCAAACAAGTTTAGATAATGCAAAGGAGATCAGCACTTAGCATGTAATCAGAACTACCTCTCGAACTATGTTCTTGCCATGTGTGATTGGATGCATTCCTGTTAACAGCTCTAAGAACACTACACCTAGACTATATACATCGCTTTTGTCCGTCAATTGATGTGTCAAAAAATATTGCGGGTCAAGGTAACCCTGCAAGTCGAAAAGATAACTCTCAATGATGAGTTTGAGAAACAAAGTTACATAAACAATACAGAATTGAGGTCTTACCGGAGTCCCTTTTACAACAGTGGACACATGATGAGGTGAGATGCCTTCCATATCAGGCACTGGGGCAAGTCTTGAGAGTCCAAAATCTGCTACCTTTGCGGTGAATTTGTTGTCCAACAATATGTTGCTTGCTTTGATATCACGATGAAATATCGGGGGGTCAGCTTCAGTGTGTAGATAAAGGATTCCCTTGGCTGATCCTATGGCAATCCGTAGTCTCATCGCAAAGTCTAGAGGCTCTTCTAATTTAACTGCCAAAACAAAAGTTTGTACATCAATCCTAAACTGTTATCCACACGTAATAGAGGAATTGAGACCTCGATAATAAAAGCACACAAAATATATATGCTGCTTCTATGTCATATGTAAAGAGCCAAAGATATTCACATCAAGAACAGTGAACAATGGTGGGTATTTAACCCACATAGAAAGAAAGTAACACTATAAAATGATTCAGTAAGAAAGCAAGGCATACCAGAAATGTTGTCTCGCAAAGTACCCTTCTCCATATATTCATAAACAAGCATCTGCACGCTTGCAAATACAAGCGATTAGAGAAACACAAAAAGGTTTTGAACCTCAACCAGGGGAGGGTTTTAGACAAAAGTACCTGTTCGTCTTCTTCATCACAGAATCCAACCAACGAAACAAGGTTTCTGTGATGCAATCTCGATAACAATTCAATTTCAGTTAGAAATTCCCTCTCACCCTGCAATGATCCCTCTTGTGCTCTTTTAATTGCCACAACCTGTCCATTGTCAAGTGTACCTTTGTAGACCTTTCCATAACCCCCTTGCCCAATTTGAGCAGAACTGTTAAAATTGTCCGTAGCCAAAGCCAGCTCAGCATAAGTGAAACTCTTCACACCTTCAATTCTCAAAGAAGCTTTGGAAGCTGCACATGAATAGATCAAACTTGTAACACCAAAACCAAAAATACATAACAACTACTAAAACACAATTCCAACAGACAATCTACGATGAACATATATCAGCATCCAATTGAATGCTTACATCGCCTTCTTCTAGCAACTGCACTGTATCCTTTTATACGTTTCCTCATAATGATAAGGGCAATAATAGCTGTTATCGTTGCTGCAGCTGCAGCTGCACCGAGAACTATTCCCGCAACTACAGCCTTACTTAAACCAGATGGTGAAGCTTCAGGAAAAACTTCAAAACAAAACAAGAAAAGCATGATAGTCAAAACAAAGCTCAAGTGATATTTAACCAAGTTCTGTTTTAAATAAATATCAGAGGATAGGTATTCTGGACAAGTATTCTGCTACTAACCATCTCTGTAGACTTCTAACAATGTGAAATTCATAAGCTCATAAGGACCAAACAGATCTCTGTCTGGGATATTCCATCCAGTGAACATGCTCCTTATTCTCCGAACCTCACTATCGTTGAATATGAAAGGATTGATGGTATTCGAATTAAAAGCAGGAAAGAACTTCAAGTACATTCTAAGTCTAGGTCCTTTTTGCCAGCGGAATGAGTCAAGGCGCAGCTGAAACAGATTCAAGCTAAGACCAGAGGTTATGTATTCCTCAAATTCAGGTCTATAAGGAACAAAATCCGAGAAACCAGGACTCTTCAACCGATATCCAACAAGCAGAGGAGCAGCACAAAAGCACCGTCGCAGAGGTTCTGGTGCAAGTTCAAAAGGGAGTGGACAGTCAGGACAAGTTGTATTAACATTAGTTGAACCCTGATTTCTGTCTTCATCAGTTCTAGCTCCACATAGTTGAAGCAGATTTCCATCTGAGCATACCGGATTCCCCTGAAGCCTGGAAAACAAACAATGTCACATTGACACTGGAAAAGTGGAAACTAAATCTGAGGGAAGGAGTTTATTTATTACATTTTCTTGAATGAGCAAACAAGATCGTAAGGCTGTTATATACATTACTGAGGAGCTAGAAGCAAAAATATGTATGCATGGATACCAAAAGAGAAATAGGAAAGGGCAGAAGCAAACCAGACGGTCACATTTGGGCGGAGATCGGATCTGCCAGTAATGTTTGAAAACCTATTGTTCCTTAGATCCCTGGAAAAACATACAAGAAATGACGCCTGTCAAGATATTATTCAATAAAGTTGGAACATGCTTGTATGTCAAAGGAAGGAGATATGATTGTTCATGTAACAGTCATACACAATCATAGTCTCGGTTGAATTCAGCTCTCTTTCCTGCCATATTCTAGAGGGAATGGAACCATTCAGATCATTATTTGCAAGTGATCTGCAACATTAGGTAGACAACAGAACAAACCATCAACCATCTTCTTATTCAAAAATGACAGAACGAACAACAGCATCTTAGAAACCAAAAGGCTCACTACACCAATCAGAGACACTTACAACTTTTGAAGCCGTGGGAGACCTGAGAAATTTGTTGGAATGTTTCCAGTTAAACTGTTATTGGACAAATCACTGCAGTATATTCATCAGAAGATATTGAAGTTAGAAAGCACACTTTTCGAATCAGAGTACATAGCCTGGATTAAATCAAAGGCCAAGATTGTGGAAAGATGCTAGAAGTTTACATAGTTGTGATACTATCAGAAAGCTTCCCTACAGGTATAGATCCATTTAACTTATTTCCACTCAGGTCCCTGAAATGCATGTTGAACAACCAAAAACAAATGTTATTAATCCGCCAAGGCAGCTGCAGAGCGACTAGATAAGTTATAAGACTTACAAATAACCAAGCTTCGGTATACTGCTAAGATCAGGCATTGGCCCTAGTAAGTTGCAGTTCCTAAGACTCCTGCTCGTGGACAGATATATAATTGTGTATAGTTTAGCATGATTATGTCCAAAACAAACACAAAGAAAATAGATTACTAGTATCTATACATTTACAATACACTATCCTAATAAGTTCAAAAACTATATGGCTGATTTTCATCCACATAGCTTAAGATATGCAAAGGTTTGTTCAAATCTAATGCATGACTTTTATACTGAGTTGTTGAATCCATTGACAGAAGATGACATCCCCTACAGCCTCACACTTCAGTGACTTTGAGGTCAAGGTACATTGTGAAACCAGCACTTACATCTTTAAAAGTTTAGACATGTTTCCATAAGAGGGTGGAATCGGAGTCCCATCAAAGTGATTGTTATCTAATTGTCTGCCAAAACAAACACGAGAAAATATTCGAAAAAATATATTACATACATGGATCAACAGTCCGTAAGGTGACAGGGCCAGAGAAATCAACAGAAACTGTAACATCAACTTACATGATAAGTAACTCTGGCATGTTTGCTAACTCAGGAGGAAGATAGCCCGATAAATTGTTGTTGTCAAGAAGGCTAAGCAATATAAGTAACATTATTAAAGTAAGTAAAGCGTGTATAGTCGGCCACAGACATGAAACTGATTTTAGGTACAAAACATAACATGTTTAAAGTAAGGTCCTTCAAGCCTGCTATGGCTACCAACTCACATGTGAACAATTGATGGTAGGCTTCCGAGCTCTGGTGGTATCTGCCCGCTAATTGAATTATTGTTCATATGACTGGAAAAAGATAAGATGGATTTAGAAAAGAAAATACATTAAATGTTACATACTCGAGGAAGAAGGAATCAAGACTAGCAAAACACCATTTACAACTTGACATCAAATTATACAACTTACAAATGCTTTGTTTTGTTTAAGTTTGCAAACGATGTGGGTAGTGGTCCTGATATACGGTTTTCATCAATCTGTATTCTGTCCAAATTTGGAAGAAACCCAAGTTCCTCAGGTAAGTTTCCTGTTAAGAGATTTCCATTCAAGAGCCTGGAAAAGTGTAGTGCCACATTAAGTTAGAAGCGAAGTAAATGCAAACCAAGACTACAACTTACTTAGTCATAAGCATTCTCCAGATCGATCTCCTGGACTTACAAGAGTTTCAAGGACTTAATATTCCCAATTTCCTTTGGTATACTTCCAGTTATCTTGTTCCACATGAAACTCCTGGCATTGGAGAAGAGGTTGTTCAATACATAAAGAAAGTTATTCACCTTTGGATATGTCAAAAGATTAAGAAACACGTACAGGATAGTAAGGCGAGTCAACCGACCAAGCTCTGGGGACAAGTTCCCTGAGAAGTTCATACTGAATAATTGCCTTCAAGAAAGAAAGAAAGGTGATTCAGTCGAGTCCTAAGGACTACGAAATGTTGAGAATTGACCCCAAAAATAAACAGCAAGAGTGAAGAAGACAACACAATTCGTTGACGTGAAGATAACCATCATCAAGAGTAGAATTGAAACACACAACACCAGTCCAATTCGAAGTACATGGATCTCCACGATTCCAATTGCTCAATCTACGAATGGGATCATTCAAATTTTTTCTTATATCTCGCAAAGCCCTCACTGAATCCATAAAAAACATTAACGATCAGTAAAACCAAACAGAACCCATGTCGCAGACACAAATTGTTTGACGATCTAAACTAAAAAGAGAAAAAGCAGAATAACCTTCGACAGGGTTGGTGATATCGTCTTGAGCAAAAGTAAAAGAGCAGCAACAGAGAAAGACAAACAAGGGTAGAAGAAGACGAAAGACATGAGACGAACACATGTCGAGAGAGGAAACAGAGAAGACCCAAAACACGAAATTGAGAAAGAGCTAAAAGGAAAAAGCCATGACCAAGTAGAAGAGACTGAAGAAGAGAAAGTAAGAGGGAAGTGGTTGGTATTTGGTGAAAGCATTGAAGAGTGGTAATCCTACGTATTGTTAATTTGACCATTTCAATCAGAAACAGACCATCGTCATCAAAATTTTCACTTTCTTCGCCGCCATTACTTTGCGCCCGTTACCTTCTGCATCTTACAAAAACCCCTTAATTTCTAATTTTTCTTTGTTGTTTAACCATTTTAGTCTTTGAGCTGTCTTTGACTTTTTTTTGTCGGAATTATTTTTGTAAGACTTGTGTAATGACAGTAGGTAGAATATGCGCCAATAATGTAATGTCGTGCTTAGGTTTATGGAAGGTTAGGACAATTTATAAATTAAGAAAAACATAAACATTATATCTTAATGTATAATATAGAAAATTATAAAGTTCTCTTTTGGTTTTTTATCCTATAAAAACTTATACACTAGATTCAAGAAACCAAGTTTTCTGACCAACTCTATATTTATAATTTTAATTAATCATAGTCCAACCATCTTATCTATTCTTCTGGAATTTGGGTATAGATATTAAATTATTAATACCAATTTTTAATTGAGTGAATTGGTGTAATATACCCAAACAAAATAAAAACCTAATAAATACTCATTCTGTTTTGTGAATTAAGTTAATATCTATAAGTCTACATGTCAAAAGACAGATGTCTTTAGTGTAACAGGGATTTCGTGATTTTAAAAAATATTTGGCGACAGCATTTAATGAAAATGAAATGATGTTCGAGTAAAAAGTTATTTACCTATAAAAATTGATGGTACCGGATAACATAACATATAAACAGTAAATTACGAGTTAAATAGTATAAAATACGTATGTGGATGTTCGAGTTAGCCAGTACCCATTAACAAATATTATATTATCTTGGGAACATATATATTACCTGCTAATTCATATATTTTCGATATAATATTTCTTAACGGATATATTATACGATAACACACAAATTATATGTTAATATATATATTATCTGAATAAAACATATTTGAGTAGCACATATATTATATGTTAATACATTTAATATCTGATAAAAAAATGATACATGTTAGAACACTTCCATCCATTAGGATACCTAAAATGACTACCTAACTATTTTAATAATAGTATTTAATTGAAAATCTTTACACAATTAAATTTTAAAATTTTTAATGGAAATTAGACCAATTAAAAACTAACAATTATGTAAGTGTAGTTCTTATACTTGATTGAAGAATTCTTAAATAAGAATCTCATCTCACTCTCTCATAATTTTCTATTTTCTTTTAGTTGTTAAATTGCTAAGAATCCCTATTAAAAAATTCCTTTGGAGATGGTCTTAGCATATTTATGATCTCATACAACATATTTGAGTATATCACTAACCAAAAATTGGCATGGGTAACAAACGTGTTATCTAGTAACAAACTTATTATGACATAATCATCTATTTGATTAGCACACTTGTAGTGCACTAACATATATATTTTCGGAGTACCACATACATTGCTTGCTAAAACATATGTTACCTGATAAAATCTCAACAAGCAAGAGCAAGCGAAAAGGATAAGACCATATTTAGCATCCACAAAATCGAGAGGATTATATTTTTTCGGCTACATCATTGAGTACAAGGTACTAACCTAACCCCCAAAAAAGAAGCAAGAGTGTATTCAAGCTCGAAATCCAAATCAAAGAATAATACATCCAGATCGAAACATAATAAGTACCCAAAATCAAAATCAACTTTGCAGATAGAGCTCCAAAACTTCATGATTTTAGATCCAATAAGAGGAAGAAAAGACAGAGATAAGAAAAAGAAAAGAGAGTTTAAAGAAAAGGATGAAAAGAAGGAGTTATTCTCTGCCGCAACCACAATCTCTTCTTCCTATCCTCCGTAACTTCGTTGCCCCCACAACCTCATCCTCGTTAATCCATCATATATATGAATCGTCTGTTTTCGTTCTCTATTATGTGGTGGATATGATAAAGAGATTAGTTTGAGGAAGAAGACAAGTCGTGAAAAAGATGAGAAGAAATAGAGTGAATTTGGAACTAAGAAAAAAGGGTATAACGATCTTGATATAGTTAATAAGCATAAACAAGTAGTGGTAAAACAATGAGTTATAACGATCTAGTTAGTGATTTTGGCATTAATGACTTGATTTCTCCCTACTATAATTGATAGATTAAAAAAAAGTAAATTCTAAAATTTGTTTTAAGTTATGAATCAGATGTTTTTTTTATCAACATAATACTACTACAAAGAAACCCGCCCAACAAATCTATAAACCCCGACCAGAAGCAGACACGCGACTATACCTAGCAAGAGCATCCGCCTTATGATTCAGGAGTCGTGGACATGAAGATAAGGTAAAACTGGCAAAGGAATCTCTGAGTCTTCTGAAATCCTCCTGGTATGGTGCAAACTCCGGCCACTCTTCGGGTCTTTGAATAATAAGCAGCACCGTCTCACAGTCCGTGAAAACCTCCAAAAGCTCGCCCATAACCCAGATAACTGATTCCACCTCAACATGAAGAGAAGAAAGAGAAGGATGTCGACTGAAAGCGCTTGTGCATATGCCCTCCACTGAATCTGGAAAACAAACCCACCCAAAACCCGTAACCGGGTCGGTGGCTTTCAAGGAAGCGTCCACAAAGCACTTATAACATGTGAAACTTAGATTAGCTTTGGTAGGGAATATCCAATTTGACCTTAGAGTCTCTAACCTTGGCCGCGCAAACTCCAACAGTCCATATAGTTCTAGACGGGCAGCCGAAAATTCCTTATAATCCGACATTGCCCTTGATTCAATTATTGATTAAAAATCTAAAGCTTCTTTCTTTTCTTTTATATTTTACACAGTAAAATTCAATAATTATCTCTAATTTTTTTTGTATTTTCTATTCAGTAAAGATTGAAACTTGCATCTAAATTTCTCACATTAGTCATCAAAGACAAACTTAAAACGCGACATACCAAGAAGTTGCCACGAACAACGAAGATCTCAGACCAAGCCTCGTATTCTAGATTAAAGAAACTTTACACCTTCTCTATCTTGTTAAAATAAAAATTTGACAGAAAAAATTACACCCGTAATATTAGTTTAATTGATAAACCTAGCTAATATTTAAACAGAATATGATTTTAAAAACTATTTTTCCAGGCGTGGTTCAAGCTTGGGAGAGGAGATAATGGGGAGCTCCGGCGTGTCGTCACCTCTTCCCACCGGTCCCTTGTATATGTTGTCCGTTTTAGTCTTGCAGAAATGAAGAAAATATCTTCAGATATGGCTGTGAAGAGGTGTGTCGGTTTCATTTTTGCTCAGTCATGACATTTCTACGGAGATGGTGAATCTTCATGGTTGACATGGAAATGCGATTTCGAAGAATCCTGGTCTAGATGGATGTGCTCGAGTTTACTTGATGCTTTGTCGGAAGTTTCATTGAAGTGTCCTCGTGAGTTTAGAGCATCTTCGATGTGTGCCCTCTGAGTTTCACTGTGGATCCTCTGAGTTACCTTGTTTGTCCACTGGTTCTCTTTTCTTGGTGATATGGTTTGGTTTTCTTTCTTTTTTTGCTTAATATAATATTCCTTTGTTTAAATTATTTTTTCTGGCTTTGTTTAACTTTGAAATCAGTTTAAGTTTAGTTAGTTAGAGTTAGTCAGGGTTTTATATCTGGTTTTTCAAGTTGTTCTTTTGGATACTTCTCCGGTTCGATCTACGACTATGCTCTCCCGATTTTGGTTATACGGTGGTGAGGTTGTTTCACTCATTGTCCATATTCTTCGATATAATCAAGGTCAAGTCTTTTCTTTAGGTTCTAACTTAGGCGTTAACTGGTATACTACGTTGACTTCACCAGTACGAGAGGAAATTGTGGTTTATCTTTTTCTTGATATAGGATCTCTTCAACTATGAGGTACCATTATTCTCTATTGGGAGACTTCGTCACTGATTCTGACTATGTTTACCTTTGTGGTGACTTCGATCATTGTGTTCGGGTTATCATTTATTAAGTTCCCTTCTAGCTTTTTTCTATCTATTTCTTTCTTTGTGTTTTATTATGTGTTTTTTTTTGGGTTTTAGTTTCTAAAATATTCTTTTAGTCCACTAACTTTAGTATTTCATTAAAATATTTTACCATGTATTCCAACAATGTATTCTGCTCTCAGTTTTAATAAAAATAATTAGGGAAAAGAAAGAAAATACGATTTTATAATTTATAAATTGATAGCTAAATGTACTTTTAATAAGTAATAAGGTACGACGAGTCTTGCCCAAGTACGATGAATTTACAAACGTTATAAACCACGTCACCTTTTTGTTCAACCCTGTAATTATTGTTTTCTTTGGTATAAAAACACAAAATACATTAGCAAATAGAATTATGAGACGAGACAAATCATTAGTATGTTGAAAAAGATATGTCACTTGTTGAAATATCGATCTCTATGTGCATTTTGGCTAAATTTCTAAACTTGGACGTATTACGCGAAACCTATACTCTACCCAAATTAATAAGAGAACCATATCAAACCAAATTTGATGAAATATTTAAATGAATATTAAATTTATATATTTGAAAACCAAACTTAAATCTGAATTGGAGTGGAATCTAAAACTGAATAAATATATGATATATCTATATTAATAAATTTTTAATTATTTTAAATTTGTATTAATTTTAATAAACTTTTGGGTGAAGAATACAATTTTTATACAGAAATATTCAAAAATTAAAAACATTCAAATGGATCTTAACTTAACAAAATTGAAAATCCAGAATTAAAAAACATAGTCTAAACATGAATGGGTATCCAATTGCCTATATCTCGAAACATATATGGCGTATATCTCTATGTCCAGTCACATTAAATGATATCAACGTTTTAGACCGTTCACCATTATTCGATGATGTTGAACAAAGAAAGGCTCCAAGAGTGAACTTCCTTGTGAACAGTCGTCTGTATAATGTGGCATACTATATAGCTGATGGTATATATCCTTCTTATCTAACTTTCTTCAAATCGATTAGGCTTCCTCAAAGTGAACCAGACAAGATGTTTGCAAAACATCAGGAGGGATGTCGGAAGGACATTGAACGTGCATTTGGAGTATTACAATCTCGATTTAAAATCATTTGTGAACCAACTCGCATGTGGGATATAACGGATTTGGCTATTATCATGAGAGCATGTATCATATTGCATAATATGATTGTTGAGGATGAACGAAATACATATGTTCAACATTGGAACGAGTATGATCAATCTGAGGCAAGTGGATCAAGTACATCACAACTATTCTCGACCGAGGTGCTACATGCATTTGCAAATTATGTGCATGATAGATCTGAGATGTGTGATTCAAATGTACATCGTGAGTTGCAAGCTGATCTGGTTAAACACATATGAGAGAAATTCGGAATGTTCAGTGGTTAATGAGCTTATTTAAATTATGTGAAGTGTATGTTTTATTGTTTGCTTTTCTAAATTATATGTGTTTTATTAGTTGGATTATGTGTTTACTAAATTATGTGTGTTTTATTAATTGTATCGTATTTGTATGTTAAGTTTTAGTATTTTTTTTTGTTTTAAAATAATTCTTTTTATTTTATATTTTTATTATTTATAATATTTATTTTATAATTCTAAAAATTAAATCACAATTAGAAATATAAATATAATATAATTAGTGTAGGTATAGTGTTGAATTTTTATTAAACAAAACCATGGTAAAAAAGAAAAATTAGATATGTGTTGAATTTTGAGATGGAAGAAAGAAAAGATGATTTGAAAAAAAAAAAAAGATGTGGAGGGTATTGAATTTTTCCACCATTATACATAGTCTAAATCTTAAGTATCAAGAAACATAGTAATAAACAAATAAAACATCCAAGAAACTTTAGCAGATGTACTAATAATTAAGTAAGCATCAATAGATATTTGAATTGGCAAATGGGTCGAGATAGGTTATTAAATGATGTCGGTCCACTTATGGCGTCGAGAAATAGAGACGTGACTTATCCACGTAAAGCAATGTTATAGTCGAAGAGACAAGTTTTTTCTTTCTAATCCATTAATGGGCCTGATAAGTCAAGCCCAATAGAGAATGTCACAATATATTGTAAAATCTACTCGAGTACAAAAAAAGTTTCTTTGCCTGCTTCAATATGTGTTTTTTTTTTGGGATCAAGGATATGAAAATCTTGAGTCAGATCGACGTGGGGAGTTGTTATTGCCTTAACCGTTAAATTTTGGTTTAAGGAACTTCAAAAACTAGTAATGGTACTAATGAGATTAGTTAAAATATTATAAAACAATCATAAAAGCGAATTATTAATTAAATTCAATAAAACAAAAGGCAGACAACATGCTGAGATGCTTCACGTGCCAATGTGCTTTTTTTACTTATTCTTCACTAATTATTATTATTTTAATTAATATTTAATCTATGTGCCCTTGACTACTTATTCTAATAATTGTTAGAATTCGAATCTAAAATACTACCTGTTAATTAGTGATAGTTAATGAAATTGAACTTTATATGAGGATCGTTGAGAAAAAAAAAATTCATAATTGTTCTTCAACTCGAAAAACAATTTAGACTTTCTTCCTTTGCTGGTTATTGGTGACCACGACCAGCAATCGCGATCAAATTTTGTTTGTTTTGTGGTTGCTGGTTCAGCGATTGGTCGCAACGACTAGCGATTACAATTTTTTATCGCTGTTTTATTAAGCGATTTACGATGACTAGTCATAATGACTACCAAACAAATAAAAGTTATTTTTTCAGTTGTGGTCGTTGATCGCGGTCTCTAACGACCAACAAATGAACATTACTTTATGTAACAAGCGAGAGATTTTGTAGATTTAGTGATCAGCTCTAGTTTCGTCATATTTTGCGTTCAATAATTTAGCCAATGTAATGGTTTAAATATTTCATCAATGTAAAATATATTTAATATTAATATATGGTTTCTTAGACTGAAAGAGAAAAAAAGAAACAGAAAATGGCAATTTATAGCTACGGTGTTTCAATACATTAGAGAGAGAAAGCTTCTTCTTCTCATCTTCCTCATCATCATTATCTCCATAGACATTGTTCTCATTTCGCTTCAGATTTATCCAGAGCTTTTCTTCTTCAGCATTCCATGGAGAAATCGGATATTCCTCCCAATCCTGTCCCCTCCGATCCAATTCCACATCCTAATCCAAATGCCGATTCTATTCCCGGTTCTTCCTTTCACCGTCGATCTCGATCTGACGATATGTCTATGTTCATGCTCAGAGATCCACTTGCCGGAGCACCACCTTTCTCCGAGGATCTTCCTTCCGATGATGATCTCTTCTCATCCTTCATTGACGTCGATAGCCTCTCCTCCAATCCCAATCCATTTCCAAATCCATCTCTCTCCTCGAATTCCGTTTCCGGTGCTACTCCTCAGCCTTCTTCCTCTCGTCCTCGCCATCGCCATAGCAATTCCGTTGACGCTGGATGTGCCATGTATGCCGGCGAAATTTTGGATGCTAAGAAAGCTATGCCTCCTGAAAAGCTCTCTGAGCTCTGGAACATAGATCCTAAACGCGCCAAAAGGTTTGTATTCCTCTTTAGACTTGAAAAAAAATCAATGTGAAATTGCGATGAATTTGGAGGAATTGAAACAAATTAGGGATTGGGATTTGATTACAGGATATTAGCGAATAGGCAATCTGCAGCACGATCAAAGGAGAGAAAAGCAAGATACATTCAGGAACTTGAGCGTAAAGTTCAATCTCTTCAAACGGAAGCCACCACTCTCTCTGCTCAACTTACTCTTTATCAGGTTTTCTCTTCAATTCCTTAATTTGCTTTCAACAAGGTCTTTGCTCTGTTCTTAGACATTGCACAAAATCACAAAAAGATTAGCTTTTGTTTTTGATAGAATGATAGACATGGATTTAGGAACATCAACTATGCTTTTGCTGATCTTAAATTTCAATTTCAATCATAAATCAGAGAGATACAAATGGACTAGCAAATGAAAACACAGAACTTAAGCTCAGGTTACAAGCAATGGAACAACAAGCTCAGCTTCGTAATGGTAAACCATAAACTCAGCATTCAAAAGCTAATTTATTTTTATGCATTTTGATACATTTTGCCTCTGTTATCTTCATTAATCTCTGATTTTGTTTCATCTTGTGAATGCAAAACTAGCTCTAAATGAAGCCTTGAGGAAAGAAGTTGAAAGAATGAAGATGGAGACGGGAGAAATCTCTGGTAATTCAGATTCGTTTGATATGGGATTGCAACAGATTCAATATTCATCTTCAACATTCATGGCAATTCCACCGTATCATGGCTCAATGAACAACGGCCATGATATGCAGATGCAGAGTTTCAATCCAATGGAGATGTCCAATTCCCAAAGCGTATCGGATTTTCTACAGAATGGGCGATTGCAAGGGCTAGAAATAAGTAGCAATAGCTCAAGGTTAGTCAAATCTGAAGGACCTTCACTATCTGCTAGTGAAAGTAGCTCTGCTTATTGACAAGACAATGACGAGACTTAAATTATCTGTTATTTTAGATTCATTTGATTCACACTTTGATTCTTTTTTTCTATTTGAGGTGCTGATGCCAAAGAAAGGACGTATAAAGTTGTGTTGGTTAAATTGGTGATTGTGAATTTCATTGTTTTTCTGTTTTGATTGTTTGTTCTTCAAGGAACAAAAAAGACTAATAAATTTAATTTCTCTTTGGATACAATGTTGATTCCTGCGTTTTATTTGATCTTATGTCTACTTAAATTGTTTGTTCGAACTAGGAGAGTTGTCTTTACAGAAAAAAACTGACTTTTAAATTGAAAATCTTTCATTGGATCTTATAACCGAAGAAAGCTAAAAAAGAGAGCTCAGTAATGGCGATTTCATCTGTGTATTCAGAAGAATGCGAAGGACCCAACCAACGGTAAAGCCATATAACATCACAGCTCATGCACCAGCCGGGATCCGAACCCGGGTCTGTACCGTGGCAGGGTACTATTCTACCACTAGACCACTGGTGCTTCATGTTTGTATATATAATTTGTAAATCCCAACTCAATAAATCTGATTTTTCGAATCCTTATATGAATAAGTAAACAGAAGAAGCAGAGAGAAGAACCTTCCGTATGATCTACTTCAAGCGACATAGACAAATCCTTCTAGACCAGCAACTCGAGACCGAAACGTGAGTCCTGTCGAAGGTAACTGAGACGCTTAGATCAAAAAGTACGATCACTCATAAATAAATAAAGCCCATATTGAAAATTGGGCCAGATAAATTAGGCCCAAACAGGAGAAAAAGGCTTTCAAAAAATTAGAGCTCAGAAGAACGGCGATTAGATCTGATAATTCAGAAGGATGCGAAGGACCCAACCAACGCTAAAGCCAAATATCATCACAGCTCAATGGGATCCACCAGCCGGTCTTCGAACCCGGACCTGACCTGAGGCAAGGTACTATTAAACCACTGGACCACTGGGTTTCTCCTGATTGTCTGTTTAATATCTTTTTAATGATCGAAATTAAAAGCCCAAAGGCCTGCTCTATAAATAATTAAAAGCCTATATTCAACGTAAATGGCCTACTTTATGAATATTTAAAAGCCCATATTCAACATAAATGGCCTAGTTTATATGGCCCATACAGAAGTATAGATAGAATATCATCTGCTTCTCTAGGAACAAGTCAAATTATATGTGATATTTCTTAATTATACCTTCATCTTTTTGATAAATCGAATTGTTGGTTACTTGAAAAAAAAAAGAGAGCTCAGGAATGGCGATTTCAACTGTGTATTCAGAAGAATGCGAAGGACCCAACCAACGGTAAAGCCAAATATCATCACAGCTCATGCACCAGCCGGGAATCGAACCCGGGTCTGTACCGTGGCAGGGTACTATTCTACCACTAGACCACTGGTGCTTCTTGTTTGCCAATCTCTTCTTATTTTATATACCTTAAAACTTCATACACTTCTTTTCCTCTCACTATGCATTCGGAAAGGAATAAGAAAACAACAATACAGTAGAGAAATTAATTAGATCGAGTGGTATAGATTAACAAAAGAAAATAAAATAACTGTTGAGAGTGAAATGTTGAGCGAATTGAGTGAGGCAATTGTCTAGAATGAAGGTGAAGCTGGTAAAGATAAGCCTGAACCCAACTCATGTGGCCCAAATACAGATATCCATAAGGCCCACACTCAAACTACAAATATCATACAATTGCCATAAATCTTTGTATATCTCTTTCATGTGTCATGCATTCAATCCATCTCATATGTATGTTAACAAAATGATAAATAAAAATTTGTGTTATGAAAAAGTAAATATTTTAGATTATACAAGTTTACATGAGGAAAATTGTGTTTAGAAAGGTTACTGATATATCTGAAGATAATACTAAGTATGTGTCTGTGTTTTCACTCCATTCCTCCGTTTTGCTATGAAATGTAATACAAGACGTTTGGTGAAATATACTGTGTTGTTTAAAATATGAAGAAAGAACCATAAACTTCATTCCATTATCACTGCATTATACATATGTGTTTGTCAAATTGTCGAGTACTAATAACAAAAAAGTTTTGTAGAAGCATAGAAACCTCATATTTTTCGAGTATGAGAAACATTCATACATCCCTCGAAAAATCACCAACTATCGTTAGAAATTACATAGTACCACAAGTTGATTTTGTTCGGTAAGGACTCCAAACATCACACTGAATCAAAGCAAAATGTTCAATTACTTTATTAGAACTTTTAGAAAAAATATTGTGAGTTTGTTTGGATCTAAAACAAATATCACAAGAATCTGTATGACCCAAATCAACATGCTTTTATTTTACAAAGATAACAAACTCGAAACCTTATGTAAAGGATGATCAAGACAATGATGTCATAAAACTGTTGGGGATAGTGGCTTAATAGATGCACTCTGAACCCACGCAACTGTGACTCCCTTCTAGTAATAAACTATCTCTCGTTTCTCACCGGCTCTACTGAGAGTCTTCGTAAAACGGTCCTATAACACACATAACGTATCAGTAAATATGGCAATACACTTAGTCTGTGTTAGAAGCTTAGAAGCAGAAATCATGGTGCAACTAAAATCTGAAACAAAGAGAACATCATTAAGAAAATAATGTTTGTTCAATGCCAATTTTCAAACGTGTGTTTCTTTAGACACCCAACCATCTGGGAAGTTCAATGGCAAGTGAACAATAACACGAGTATTGTTAGGTTAACCGGTATCAATAATAACATCGGTAAGGTTAGGAGAACCGGACACGCGATCAGTGCTGACGTTTGTGTATTGATTCTGAAGGAGAGCTAGAAGTGTAGCTTGTAGTGGTCACGTTAGATGTTATATTGTGACCACACCCACATCTATTACCGGAGCCTCGAGCGGTTGTTGTTGTTGTTCTATGTACCAATCCGGGAAACCATGAAGGAGAAAACACTCTGCAACTTCATGACCACGGCGATTACAGTGAGTGCAAAAGAAATCATGATTGCGTGGAGTAGAGACATCATCAACAAGAGAAGTAGAAACCTTAGAAACATTAGCCTGAGCAATAAATCCGACAACATCATTAACAACTTCTTTCTGGCGAACACTGTTGATTGTTGTTCATCACGAACAAATCTGGAGTAAGTAGAATTCAATGAGGGTAGAGGATCTTCGTTGATTATCTGCGAGCGAATGGTTCCAAAGCGAGCGTCATCAAGACCAAACATAAACTTATGAGACTTATCTTCTTCTCATTCACAATCAATTACATCAGCTGCAACGCACGTACAAGAGGTATTGGTTTTGAGATCCTGAAGCTTTTTCCCACAATTTGGATAGACAACAAAAATATTCAACCACCAACTGACCATTTTGCTTGTAGTTGGTGATGTTATATGCAACAATATGACGACGAACACCATTCTTAAAATAAAAACGGACATGAAGTGTTGTCAAAGTTGCTTGCTTTAATGTCTTTTAAGTGACTAATATGTTTTGCGAATGTTTTGTGTAGGTGTTTGTGAAAGTAAAACAAGGAATACAAAGTTGTTTACGAGTTCCCAAGGAAAAGGATTCCTTGGTACATCTCGGTGAGTATTACCTCACAGATTTGGCTTCACTATAACCACAAGAACAATTACAAGTGTTGAGTTACAAGAACAAGATTGATCTCCCAAGATCCAAGCTCAGACTCTCTTAGGTCTCTCTACTTCACAAGGTAATTGTCTCACCTCTTTCTCATGCTCATTTCTCTTGGTTATAAAGACCAAAACTACCTCTCATCACCTCAACCTTTTCTTGACAAAGACCTCCTTTTGCTCACCCTTGACTGAAAAGTTACACTTCTCTTTCAGGCAAAGAAGATAGAAGACTTGGACTAAAAGATGGTGATGAAACGTGGCCTATCTGGTGAAACAGCATTCAGCAAATAGGCCCACTAGAGAAGTTCATAGAAGTTGACCCATTTCAAATAGAAACATGAACCTTGGTCACACGGCCCGGCCCATCTCATCCCACGAAGGAATGATAATCGTCGGTCCACAAACTCCACCTCGACTTCTCCATTTCTTCGCGATAATCAATGCAACTCCTCGACTTCTCCGCTGTGACTTAGAGTCTCGAGGTAACCTTTCATTTTCCCCACTTCAACCTAAGCGACCAAAGACTTATCTCATTTTCTCCTTCACTCCTCCGACAAAACCAGAGAGAGACTCTCTCAGATCTTCTCCCACCGTGAAAAAACAAAACCATCAGAGCCAATCTTTTCCCTTTCACCCTTCATACTAAAACGCCGAAAAACCATAGGAACTTTCAACCGATTCCAATTCTTATCTCCGACATGCATGAAACTTTGTCAAAATCTTTGTAAACTATATCTTCATTGAAGATTACGTCTCTGCTCACAACACATATCTTGTCTTCTAAACTCCATATTCTATAACCTTTAACACCCTGTGGATATCCCATAAAAACTCATTTTTTAGCTCTAGGTTTCAGTTTGTCGTGATCAGAATGAAAATAAGACAAACACCCGAATCTTCTCATGTGAGATAAGTCTAGTTCCCTTCTTGTCCACAACTGTTCTTGTATTTGAAAATTTATAGGTTTAAAAGGAGTTCTATTTACTATATATACAACTGTAGATGCAGCTTCAACCCATAATGATTATGATAGCCCAGTCTCTGTTAATAGGCTTCTAACCTTTTCTAGAATAGTTCTATTCAACCTTTCAGCTATCCCATTCTGTTGCGGAGTGTATGGACACGTTCTCTGCCTTTTTACCTCTTCTTGAGCACAGAAATCATCGAATACCTTGTTGCAATATTCCACCCCATTGTCTATTCTCAAAACCTTTAGCCTCCTTCCACTTTGATTCTCAGTCATAATCTTCCAATCAACAAATTTCCCATAAGCTTCATCTTTTGTTTTCAGAAAATACACCCAAATTTTTCTAGTAAAATCATCAACGAAAGATATATAATACTGACATCTTGCCAAGCTAGTTGTTACCCTTGGTGATCCCCATAGATTAGAATGAACATATTCCATAGGTCCTTCTGAAACATGAATACCTTTTCTGAATGACATTCTGTGTGATTTCCCTAGAATACATGGCTCACATTTCTTGAAGTCTTTGATTTCACCTTGTTTAGTTAGCCCCCTTTCCTTTAACATTTTCATGTTAGCAGCAATTATATGTCCCAATCTGCTATGCCACAGATCCATCAAGTTTTCTGACACCAACATCACATTAGCTTCTGCTTTTATAGGTCTTCCATTCAAGAAATACATAGTATTTTTGTAACTTGCTGTTAAACTACTCGTTCATCCTTAAACACCTGTAGCTTGAAATCCTTCGATTTATACCAACATCCCAACATCTCCAATTGTCCCAAAGAAATCAAATTTCTTCTAGGCATTTCAGAAAATCTAACCTGTGACAAAATCATAATTGATCCATCATCATTCTGAAATTTCACTTTCCCAATAGCAGTTACATCGCAGCTTGTGTCATTTCCCATTAAGATTTTTTCTCCATCAATCTCTTCTATATCAAACATGAGGTCCTTTCTGAATGTCACATGATATGAGCACCCAGAGTCGATAATCCACTCATCTCCCACTTCTCTATTTGATGGCATAAGCATTAATGGTTCATTCTCAGAAGGACAATCTCTTTTGAATTGATCCTCTGAACCACAAAACCAGCATTGTTTACCTTTTGCTCTGGACTTAGACCTACTTTTGTCCTTATGTTTTCCTTTTGAAGTTGTAACCTTTTCGATTCTTCCTCTACTCTGAAACACCAGACCTTCTGCACTCGACTGCAACTTGTAAAGACCCTTTTCTTTTAGTTCCATCTCTATGGAATAAGCTGAACTAACAATATCTTTTACTGTGATTGTTTCTCTTCTGCTGCTGTACTTCAATGTGTGAACAAGAGTATCAAATTGTTTTGGTAGACTATTCATCAGAATAGCTTCCTTATCTTCATCACTCATATCAACATGTACGCTAGCCAAGTCAGATATCAATTTATTAAAAACGTCTAGGTTCTTATCCAGATTCTTCCCAGCGTCCATTTTGAAAGCATAAAATCTTTGTTTCAGGTTGAATCTATGCGGAAGCGTTCTCACCTTATACTCTGCCTCCAAAGCCATTCATGTATCATATGCAGATCTCTCCCTTTTCACTGACCTGAGAACAACATCACCCAGACTAGAACAAATAATATTCTTTGCTCTCTTGTCTTTAGCTTTCCATCTCGGATCTGTTTTTGCCTTTTCAAGTTTATCTTCTGTAGCAGCTTTGTTGTACTCTTTACCCTTTGGATCTAAACTTGCTTCTTCTTCTAGATAAACAGGTAGAAGCGGATCATCAAGTCCCAGAATTTCCAGTTGCGCCAGGATCTTGAATTTCCAGAGTGAGAAATCACCTTCTCCATCAAACTTTTCAACATCAAAACGCCCTTGGGTAGGTTCCATGTACTCAGCCTTCTCACTCTTCATGCTAGCTTCTACTTTAGTCGACATAACTTAACTCTAATGGCTCTGATACCACTTGTTGTCAAAGTTGCTTGTTTCAATGTCTTTTAAGTGACTAATATGTTTTGTGAATGTTTTGTGTAGGTGTTTGTGAAAGTAAAACAAGGAATACAAAGTGGTTTACGAGTTCCCAAGGAAAAGGATTCCTTGGTACATCTCGGTGAGTATTACCTCACAGATTTGGCTTCACTATAACCACACGAATAATTACAAGTGTTGAGTTACAAGAACAGGATTGATCTCCCAAGATCCAAGCTCACACTCTCTTAGGTCTCTCTACTTCACAAGGTAATTGTCTCACCTCTTTCTCATGCTCATTTCTCTTGGTTATAAAGACCAAAACTACCTCTCATCACCTCAGCTTTTTCTTGACAAAGACCTCCTTTTGCTCA
Source organism: Lepidium sativum (assembly GCA_023374145.1). Classification (NCBI taxonomy): domain Eukaryota; kingdom Viridiplantae; phylum Streptophyta; class Magnoliopsida; order Brassicales; family Brassicaceae; genus Lepidium; species Lepidium sativum. The sequence continues at coordinate 6,936 of JAKUCM010000802.1, read as the reverse complement.
CCCTTGACTGAAAACTTACACTTCTCTTTCAGGCAAAGAAGATAGAAGACTTGGACTAAAAGATGGTGATGAAACGTGGCCCATCTGGTGAAACAGCATTCAGCAAATAGGCCCAGTAGAGAAGTTCACAGAAGCTGACCCATTTCAAATAGAAACATGGAACTTGGCCACACGGCTCCACCCATCTCAGCCCATGAAAAAATGATAATCGTCGGTCCACATGAAGAGATTCCCAAAGGTGATAGGCATCATGAACATGTGTAACCCTAGAACGTATAGCCGAATCAATGGCGGTACAAATCGAACCAACAATCATAGAAATGGTCATGAAAATGGATCCATTAATGAAGCCAATCTTATGCTTAGCCTAGAGAAAATTAGAAAGCTCTAAAGCTTATCCAGTATAGTTATCACCACGAAAATGAACAAAGGTTATCAATGCACTGGGAGTATCATACGGGTAAAAGGTTACTAATTTATTCAGGTATTTATAAAGTTACAATATTAACGTAGTATATAATGACTAACGAATATGTAACGGGCCCAAAACTTATAAATCTGTACAATATATTTATCCTAATATTTTATTTTATCTTTTAGAATTGACTTTTAAATTGAAAATATTTCTTGTAAATCTAATAAATCATGAATTAGAATCTAATAAATCACGAATTATATTATGTGAAAACTAACGGAGGATATGATATCCAGTTCAACTTTTTGGATCATTAGATGTACCATAACTAGAATATGTTTTCACTTGGTGTTAATTTAACATTTAGTTTTTAGTTTTGAATTCAATTTTACTTATGATTATAGATTTTTTTTTTGTATTTTTTGTTTGTTAAGATTATACGTCAGATAACCAAGTTCTGATATATAACCTAAATATTCTAATTGGAGTGAATGGATTCGAACTTATTATATGATGTCTAATTAAATTAAAAACAAACCAACTGGTTTTTGACATTTTTATTGTGTTTTTTAAAATGTTAAATTTATATTATATGAAAACCAACAGAAGATTGGTATTCTGTTTATTTCTTTGGATCATTGAGAGGTATGTATATCTTTCACTTAATATATAATCAACATTTAGTTTTTTTTTATATATTTTAAATCCATTTTATTAGTATTTTATTGTGGTTTGAAAAAATCAAGTGTTAAATTTATGTTATTTGAAAATCCATATTCCATAAATACAAAAAATAAAAACTCGATATTCTTGCTTTGAGTATATGTTACGTTGAACACTTAATGCAATCAGTGTAATTGCCTTATTGGAGTTTCTGTCAAACTAAATCCTGTAATTTATCTTTTTATTCTCAAGCTCTGTAGTGTCGTGTCAATTTATAATAAATACTGACATGTTTTTCTTCGTTGTTATATATTTCAGGCATTTACACTTAAGTAGAATTGTTAAATCTTTAAGCTAGATATTATAAAAATGGAAAATAGAAACAGCTCATTGAACTTTGTTGATGCAAAAAAGAATAAATGAAAAACTTAAATAAAGAACATCAAAATTAAATTAATTCTTGAATTTATATTATAAAATTGAGAAAAAAAGAGTTGCTTGGAAGCAACTCTTTAATTTACATTGCAATGTTCTTAAACCAAAATACATATATGAATATAATTTGCTTTGAAACGTAATTGTATGGGTTTTCAAATTTTGTTGTTGGGCTTCATATATATGCTCTAATATTTATCCACAACCTTGACCTCGGATGTAAGAACAATAATATGTTTGCAACCATCTTAGTAAAAAGAAGATGTAAATTGATCATCCCAGAGATAGGCAACCAATTTCATTAAAACCATGTGGAAATTCTTGGCCTATCACTCAAAGATATCTTTTATATTTGGTGAGTTTAGTATAGTCTCTCAAAGATACTTTGAACCATTACTTCACACATATATTATGTTTTTGTACCCAAGACATAAGAGATCAAAACCTAGGTTGACGTTGACAGAAACTTGGTTCCACTAATGCTTCCTCTTATCCAAACGTGAAGGTAATGAAATTTGTTCTTCTATGCTAATAAACCAACACATCCATGTCCTTTACATCCATTATCCACAAAAAAAAAACTACATCTAAACTAGGTTTGGACATTCGTAAAATGATTTAGATTCGGTTCGGTTCGAGTTGGAGTTCAAATTCGAGAAATTTGAAATTTGAAAAAGTAGCTGAATGGTAAAAAATATGTATTTGGTTTGGATTCGGTTTCTGTAAACAATTACCAAATTTTAAATCAATTTTTTAATAATTTGGATTCATCGATAATTTTAGATTATTTGGTTAAATTTAATTAATATTGACATAATAGCCTTTTGTTGATGAAATTTTCTATTTTTTCATAATAAAAACCAAAATAATCAAAATGATAATACTAAATTTTAAACTACCTAATACCTTATATTCAATAAAGAAAAAATTTGAGAAATCAAATACTATAATAAGTGGTAATGTCAATAGTTGAATAATAACACTAAATCATTAATCAACATTTATTTGATACATTTGTTTCCAATTTGGTTATTTAGAATTCCCAAACTCAGACCAAATTACTTATTTCGATTCGGTTTGGTAAAAAACTATTTAGTTCGGTAAATATGCATATGCCTAATCTAAACACTATATTTGTATTTTCCAACATTATAACGAGCACCTTGTGTGCACTAGGAAAACCAGAAACTTGCAAAAGCCATCATTATCCAACCCAAAGTGTCAGTGTATTCGTTAAGCTCTAGTTCCATACCTAAATCTAAACCAACCAGCAAGCTCCATCTATCGAATTACATTGTTTCATCTTTTGTTTTGTCAAAAAATATAGAGATTATTGTAGATATAAATAAGGAAGAGGCTTCCCCTGCAACCGGATGCTAGAGGTAAAAAGTTGGTGAGACGAAAAAAAACCCATGAATCTGAAAATCGACTAAAGCTTTGATAATATGTTAGAATATGAGATTCTAATTCAAAACCAATTGGCAATAAGTGTAGATGTTCATATCTTGATTTATTAGTATCAAAATTAGATATTTGGTACAAAATAGAGAATCTATTCTCTCTCTTTTTAGTAAAATCTTGAAGGAAATCTAATTTTTCTAATTGCTCAAGAAAAATTTAAAGATAATTATCAAAATATTTATTGTTTAGATATGATCGCTTTTAATTTCGGATGTGCGATAATATTTTGTAATACATTTTTCAAGATGATAACATTTCGGCCACTAATCTCGTATGTTCGGAGATAGATAGACTAATTTTGGATCAGATCAAGTTAGACAACATATGACTTTCCAATTCCAAACTAATTGATTCATATCTTCTGTATAGTATAGAAATTTTTTTATGGATTATATTCCTTGATGTTTATCGTAGGAAATGTCTATTATTTTGATTAAGAAAAAGTAATATAGGTAAAGTGGGTCTTTTATTGTGACCCAAAATAAATTGATAAAGTAGGTTTGTTTTGGGCCTAACTTATGTGGCACAAACATGAGAAAAAGACGTTAAAACAAGTTGAACTCAGAAGAACGGCGATTACATCTGATAATTCAGAAGAATGCGAAGGACCCAACCAACGCTAAAGCCAAATAACATCACAGCTCATGCACCAGCCGGGAATCGAACCCGGGTCTGTACCGTGGCAGGGTACTATTCTACCACTAGACCACTGGTGCTTCATGTTCTTCTATTTATAATTTGTTTAAATAATGGAAGTTTTGTATATCTTTTCAAGTATCATGCACTCAACAAAATGATAACAACACTCGACCAAAGAAAAACAAAATGATAACAACAAAGATTCTATAATTGTGACAAATCATATTCCATAATTAATTGGGTTTTCAAGTTTTTTCTAACTAAAGTAAAAACCTATATAGATGCAAACAAGTCTGCCATGAGGCATCAAACTAAAACAAGTAATTGAAAGTGAATAAATTGTTTTATTATTATTAGGTAGTGGTCAAACTTAACATCGGTAAGTAAGTTAAAGGACCAAGTTAAGTAGTCACTGTTTATATTAAGAAAATCAAATACTGATTAACTAGGAAATATCAATGAAGCTTCGTAGTGTACATGAATCATATGATATACGAGATGACGTATGTGCTGTCGTCATCCCTTTTTATTAAATTAATTTGCAGTATATACACATATATTACATAGTTTTTCTTTGTCATTCTATTATATAATATATAACTCCAACTAAGGAATTTACAGAGAAAAACAGTAACAAGTTTCCAACAAGAATAAGGAAGGGATGGAAGTGAAATAGAGAATAAAAAAGATCGAAAATGAGAATTTGACTTTTACAAATTTATTGATGTTCATTTATATATAAGTTTACAAGACTATTCTTTAGCGTGTTAAAAGATGGAAAACTCCGTTCACATATCATTTATAGTATAAAACTGGTACATTTGTTTTGTTATCTTTATAGCAGGTTTTAGAATCGTAAATTAGTTAGTTTTGTAAAAAATAACCGAAAATAAACCGAAATTTTTGGTTATTTCTGTTTCTATTTGTTGTTTCGGAATTTTTCGGAAAACTGTGGAAAACTGAAAAAACAGCTACCCAAACTGATCCGACCCGAATATAATTTCAGTTCTAAATCGGAAAATTTCTCACTCCGAAATAACTGATAACCGAAATTTCCGACCCGTTCTGTACCGAACCGAACCGAACCGAATCGTAAGCCTACTTTACACAATAAGTAGAATATTTTATCCAACTTCGAAACAATGAGGATTTTCTCTAAAAAGTTATATTAATAAAGTGGTGTCCACTAAAATACATGGTGTAATTTTGTTTTTAACGATGAAATCATGTAATTCTTCTTATCATGATTTTTTTTAGATTGAAAGTAAGTGAGAGTAGGTTAGATAATGTATAACCAAATGATTTTTGATAGTATTACCATTAAACTCATAATAAGCTCAAATTTTTTTTAACAAAAGACAAAAGATGACAAATTATTATCGATCAAGAAACATAAGCTGATTTTCTAATATAAAGGGTTAGATTATCAGCTTCATGATTTAAGAACTTAGGAATTACATGTAAAGAGAAAACACGAAAATAACTCTTTAATTTTGTAAAGTTTATAGGGGTAAAGGCCGACCACTCATCCAGATAGGAGAAAATCTTCAGAACATCGGTACAATTTAATGCCATTTCCACCTCAAGGAAATCCATGTATAATAAGCATTCTATTGCCAAAGAACTGCTTCAAAGAAACTGAGTTTAATACCTAGTGCGCTAGAGCATGATCTTTCAACTCAATTAGGATAGCAAAACCACCCAATTAAGGTCTAATGTTTTCCAGGATCTATTTACGAAGTATATGTAACCTGTAAACCTAGAATTTGTAGTGGAAGAGTATGAGCCCTCATACCGGATAAAATTATATGTCAAAGTCCTAAAATTATATTGAGAAAGAACTTGTGATTTAGCATTAAACCATTATGTGATTTCAGATTTTGCTAGATGAATTAATTCTTTGGATTATTAGTATTTGAAAAAGTTTTTTTGTTACAACCTTTCCATAAATTTCAAAAAATTTATGGGAACTTCAAATATCAATATTTTGAGGTATTATTTAAAATAGATAATCTAAATTTGTCTAAATGGAGGAGGTAGAGAAGTTTTGTTTAATTGTTGGAATCGCTGATAAAATCATGTTTGGTTTAATCAATATATTTGGTTTAACAGAAGTCACCAAAATTGTTCAAAAAATACAATTACATTATATAATAATCAATGTTATAATGTTTGAACAAGTTTCGAATGAAGAAAAAAAGAAAGGTAGTAATTGCGTAGGTGAGTATTAATTAGGCGACGTGAACGGAAGTTAATATAAGAAGGCCCATTAGGCCCAAATTCGACAGTTAGTTATTCACAAACTCAAGAAGAAGACTCTCTCTTCACCTCTCTGGGTGGGTTCTCTTCTCCATCTTTCTCGCGCCTCATTCAGACTCCATTTCGCCGGCGAAGGAATATCTCCGGTTTCCCTCTTGCCGGAAGATCAACCTTCCAATCTCCGATCCAATTTTTTTTATTGATTGATAAAGTTATTCTAGTTCTTCTTTAGGCTAAAAAACCCTTCTCGTTCTCGATTTATCCTTGCCTTATCCATTTCTTTCTTCAAAATTACATTTATGGCGATTAGGGTTACCTTCAAATACTCCAGCTATGTTGCTAGGAACATTGCTTCTTCCGCCGGGACTCGCAGTGGTACCGTCGATGTTCGCTCATGCTTGGAAAGCTGGATTCGTCCCAGAATCTCTGGCCACAATCAGAAACCAGATGTAGATAAATCTTCGGGAACGAACACTTGGGCCGGTGGTTCAAGTTCTAATGTCCGACCAGCTGCTTCTATGTATAGCACCATTGCGAGGGAAATCTTCCCAGAAGGAAGCAAGAGTCCGCTTGTATTGGGAATGATCTCTCTCATGAAATTGACTGGAGCTCCAAAGATTTCAGGGATGAACGTTCTCGGGATTTCGCCTTTTAAGACCTCCTCTGTTATTCCGTTTCTTAGGGGTTCGAAGTGGATGCCGTGTAGCATTCCAGAGACATTATCACTAGATGTTACTGAGATTGATAGGGAAGTAATGCAGTGTGATCCTAATGTGAAGTTAGAGTTACGTGATAAGGTCTCAAATGGTAGAAATGGATGGCTTAATAAGCTGTTGAATGTTTGCTCGGAGGATGCTAAGGCAGCTTTCATGGCGGTGACTGTTTCTCTCCTTTTCCGATCGGCTTTGGCTGAGCCAAAGTCTATACCTTCAACATCTATGTACCCTACCCTCGATGTGGGTGATCGTGTAATGGCCGAGAAGGTTGGTTTCATCTTTTCATCTATCCATATTGTTCTGCTCGTCATTGTAATTGTAGAATATTGTTCGATCTTAGAGGTTTTT